>JAWWEU010000029.1:16673888-16684749 GCA_035583155.1 Acropternis orthonyx
CATGGCCCCGCCGCCCGCCGCGCTGCTCCTGCCGGCCCTGGCCGCGCTCCTGGCCGCGCTCCTGGCCGCGCCCGCCGCCGCCCGCGCCGCGCCGCGATCCATCGGTGAGCAGGGCAGCGGGGCCATGGGGTGGGCACTGGGGAGGGGATGCCCGTCCCGGGTACCGGCAGCACCGGGCCGCCGCCTGCCCGCCTGCCCCGCCGCGGCCGGGAGAAGGGGTTCGGCATCCCTGCGCGGCGGGCGCGGGGCACGCTGCCCTGCATCCCTGTCCCCGCGCATCCCTGTCCCCGCGCATCCCCGTCCCCGCGCATCCCAGCGCATCCCCCGCCCTCGCAGGCGGTGCTGGTCCCTTCCCCCCCCCGCGGCCGGGTCCCCCCGGGGCGCTGCTGACCCGGCCCCCTGGGGCCGCTCTCCGCCCGCAGCCGTGGTGGGCGCCGGGCTGGGGGGCTCGGCCGCCGCTTATTTCCTGCAGCAGCACTTCGGGCCGCAGGTGCAGCTGGACGTGTACGAGGCGGCGGGCGTGGGCGGGCGGCTGGCCACCGTCACCGTCAACAAGCAGCAGTATGAGAGCCGGGGAGCCTCCATTCACGCCCTCAGCCTCCACATGCAGGACTTCGTCAAGATCCTGGGTGAGCACGGGCGTCCCAGCGCTTGCATGGCCTCCCTTCCTGAGCTGGGGGTATACGGCACCCCCGGGCTCCGTGCTTGGGGCAGTGGGGAGGGTTTCTGCCAGTCCCTCTCAGCGCCCCAGGCACACGGCGATCCCCTTTTTGTTCGTGCACCCCAGCCCTGTTGTGCCCTGGAGGAGAAAGGGATTGAGTGGCCCAGCAGACTGTCAGGATGAGGGGCCTTGGTGGAATTAGTGTGGAGAGGGTTGTTCACAGAATCCCACCAGTTTGTCCCAGTAGGCAGCAGCTCCATGGGACACCCCAACAGACAGGATCTGGCTGGGATCCCAATGTCTTGGGGTCTTGTGCTCCCTGATGCCCCTCCAAGAGCATCTTTGCCCATATCCCTGTGCGGACGTGTGTGGGGCTGGCCTTTCCCAGCAGCCAGCCAGTCCCAGGGAGCTGTGCAAACCCACCAGGGCTGGGGTCCCTCTGCTCCTGGCAGGCCTCAAGCACCGGCGGGAGGTGGCAGGGAAGAGCGCCATATTCAGTGGGGAGCACTTCGTCCTGGAGGAGACCGACTGGTACCTGCTCAACCTCTTCCGGCTCTGGTGGCACTATGGCATCAGCTTCCTGCGCCTACAGATGTGGGTGGAGGAGGTCATGGAGAAGTTCATGAGGTAGGAGAGCCTGCAGGGCTGGGGGAACACAGTGGATTTTCCCCAGAACTGGAACATCACCGGGCGCCCTGTGCTCCTGTCCCCCTCCAGGATCTACAAGTACCAGGCTCATGGCTATGCCTTCTCCAGCCTGGAGGAGCTGCTGCGCTCGCTGGGGGGTGACGCCTTCGTCAACATGACGCAGCGCTCGGTGGCCGAGTCCTTGCTGGAGGTGGGGGTCACACAGCGCTTCGTGGACGACGTCATCGCCGCCGTCCTGCGCTCCAGCTACGGGCAGTCTGTGCTGGTGCCCGCCTTCGCAGGTGAAGCCAGGGACACCCTCTCCTGCCTGTGTCACTCTCCTCAGCGCCCCCTCTGCGGGCAGGCTGTTAAGCCACCCTCTTCTTCCTCTCCGCAGGAGCTATGTCACTGGCGGGAGCCCAGGGCAGCACCTGGGCGGTGGAAGGAGGGAATAAGCTGGTGTGTTCAGGTCTGCTGAAGCTGACCAAAGCCAACGTCATCCCGGCCAGGGTGACAGGCATCTCCCTGCACAGCTCGGGTGAGCCTGGGCATGGGCTCTGCTCTGGGTGCTGTGGGTCTGGGTGCAGCAGGACAGGAGGTTGGTGGTGGCAGCATGGGGATGCTGGGGCTGGAGAGCATCCTGGTAAGACATTTGGGCCAGGGCTCAGAGGTCTGTTTGTCTCACCCCCTTGTCTGTTCCAGTGGGTACCCTGCAGTACAAAAATCAACCCTGAGGTTCCTCTCCCTCCCTATCAGGTCCCTCAAGTCTCCTTGTGGCACCATCCTTGTTGCAGGCTAGCTCCCCTATCCAGCACAGCAGGGTTGTATAGCTGGGGGTGGGCTGTGCCCCCAAAGTTCTCCTTGTACCCACTAGACTGGATTTCTTGAGAAACTTTCTCCCACAGTTTAAAGTCTTTCTGCTGCCTTAAAGCAGCAGCAACTCATCCATAACCATCAGGTGCTATGGTCCAGCACTGGTGGTGTACTGACAAACCAGGGTATGGAGGCTATGCTAGAGAAAAGAGGGCCAGCCAATACCACTTGGGGCTCAGGGCCACTCCTAACTGTTCACTGTCTCTTTTCAGAGGGCAGAGCCCTGTACCAGGTACACTACGAGAGCAGCGAAGGCCAGGGCTCAGCTTTCTACGACATGGTGGTTGTGACAACTCCCCTGCATCCCAGCAGGAGCAACTTTACCTTTGAGAACTTTGAGCCGCCCATTGCTGACTTCCCCGGAGCCTTCCAGCCCTCCGTCACCTCCGTGGTGCACGGCTACCTCAACTCCTCCTACTTTGGCTTCCCCGACCCCAAGCTCTTCCCTTTCACCAGCATCCTCACCACCGATACCCCTGACCTCTTCTTCAACGCCATGGACAACATCTGTCCTGTGAACATCTCATCAGCTTTCCGGCGCAAGCAGCCCCAGGAGGCTGCGGTGTGGCGTGTCCTCTCCCAGCAACCGCTGGACAAGCACCAGCTGAAGACCCTCTTCAGGTCCTACTACTCGGTGCAGGTGACAGAGTGGCAGACGTATCCCCGCTACGACGCTGCCAAGTCCCTCCCACCCATCGTGCTCCATGAGAACCTCTTCTACCTCAGCGGCGTGGAGTGGGTGGCCAGCTCCATGGAGATGATAGCCGTGGCGGCCAAAAACGTGGCCCTGCTGGCCTATAACCGCTGGCATCAGGACCTGGAGAAAATCGACCAGAAGGACTTGATGCACAAGGTGAAGACGGAGCTGTGATGCCTGGGAGGGTGATGGGCCAGGAGCTTTGGTGTGGGGTAGCCTGGGGAGTATTTATTGCCTTGGGGAGATCAGGGGTTTGGGGCTGGGGGACAAGGGACAGGCTGTGTCCCAGATGACTGAAACGTGTGTCGCCTTCAGGAATACAGTTCCTGCCCACTGTTGCTGTGTCTGTGCCATGTGCCTCAGTTTCCCTGTTCGCCCTCCCTGGGCTCTACTGGAAAGGAGCCTGTGCAGTCTCTTGTGAAAAAGGGTCACTGTGCATCTGTGTTCAGGAGGCATCTCAGGGGGCTTCCAGGGGTGAGGCTGGCGGGCTTGGGCAGCAGATTGGTGCCTCCTGTGAACTGCCTGACAGCCACCACAGTCCCTCCTGCCTTCCTGGCTTTGTATCTGTGGAACTCAGTGGTAGGGCTGGGCCTGGCTGGGGCAGAAGGTCCCATGGCCTCTCCCATGCCACGAGTGGATGGAGTTTAGCCCCACTCATGGGCTTGGTGCCCCCGGGATGGGCTGCAGGGTGAGCTATCTCAGGTCCTGCCAGGTGCTCCCTGTTTCTGGGGGTGTTCGGGCTTCCCCGAGCTCTGGGGGGCAGAAGAGCCTCAGTGGGAGAAGCTGGGCAGCACCAATCCCAGGTGGGCAGGGTGGAGGGACAGCGCAACGGGCCAAGACAGGGGCCAGCAGTGCGCTTTATTGAAGACCTCAGGAGCCACCCAAACCACCAGCCACTCACCCCAATCCCTGGACTGCCCAGCCTTACTCAGAGGAACTTGTGGGAGGACTGGGGAGGGCTGGGCGCTACTGGAGCTGTTGTACCAATGGAGGGAATGAAGGCAAGACTTTGGGAAGGGAGGAGGCTTGACCCTGCCCAGCCAGAAGGACCAGTGGGCAGCTGCGTGTCTCTGTCCCCCAGCCTTTCCTGCTGAGCCCTGGAGGCTCGGAGGCTCAGAGCAGTGGGTGTCTTGCTGTGAGGCCACGGGACTGCATAGCTGGGGGTCTTGCAGGGGCTGCCTCTGCACTGGCTGTCCCCAGAGTGGCTGCTTGGGCTGAGACTGGTGAGTCTGCAGAGGAATTTCGGGGAGCTCCTGGAGCTGCTGTCGCTTTGTGCAGGGGATCCCCTCACCCTGATGCTCAGCCAGGTGACGCTCTCCCAGAGGGCTGGGCAAGATCAGGAAGCAAGAGCAAGCTGGTTAGATGCCCATGAGTAGCTGGAGGGGTTAGCTTTGCAGCCTCAGAAGATGCAGGTGCAGCCCACAGCAATGGTCTCCATGACCATCTGGTACTTCTTGAGACACTTCTTCCTGGAGGGCTTGTGCCCCACCTCGCCTGGCAGCTGGCAGAGCAGCCGGCGGACGGGGAGCCGGCTGTAGATGGGAATGCTGGCCATGGTGCGGTCCTCCTGCATCGTGAAGGGGTTGATGCAGCCAGTGCAGAGGCATCGGGCCTCAGGGATGTCTGCTGGGATCCGTGTTGCATCGTGGTTTATCCTGCAGGAAAGGGAAAACGACGTGGTTGGAGAGACAGTGAGATGGAAGCAGTGGGTGGCCGGAGACAGGCAGGGCAATGCCTGCCTGGGGTGAGATGGGGTTCTGCATCACATCCTGTAGCACCCTCCAGCAGCCACCGCAGCCTGGTAATGCCAGCCATGGTGCTTGCTGGCACAGAGCCACTTCGCATGTCCCCAGGGTCCCTGCCCCAAGCTCACCTGTAGGCCCAAGGGGACAGGCTCCTCCGGTTGGACCTCCAGAGCCTCAAGTTGACCTGGCACTTGGTGTCACCTGGCTCAGAGCTGTTCCTCAGCTGGCGCACCATGTCCTGAATGCTGTGCTCATAGTCTGCCATGGTGGTGTAAGGGTCATCCGGGACCCAGGTGGTGGCTGTTGGGGGCCGTGCCAGGCCCCTTCTCCTGCCTTTCACTGCCTTGCTTTGGTCCTTTGCTTCGGGGACCAGGACCATGGCAAAGGTGAAGATGCAGAGGAGAAGCTGAGGAAGAAGGAGGATGGTGCATGACTGCTTGGGCTGCAGGACTGGCATAGAAGTGGAGCTCTCCCACTTCCCAGGGGTCACCAAGAGACAGCAGGACTGCATTGACGTCGGGGTGGCACACGTGCAACCCCTAGAGTGCTGGCCTGCGGGTGAGACCCATGGAAACATTGAGAGCAGTTTGTAGGGGTGGTGAGCACAGGGTTGTGATGAGCCCAGCTGATGTGTGTGGGTGTGAAGACCCTCACCCTGCAGCTGGCAATTTGTGTTTCCCAAACTGTCCCTGTGCTGCCCGAGGTGTGCCCAGTCCCTTCGCTGCCCACCCTGAGGTAGCTGCATGCTGGGAGGGATGGATACACCGTCAGCTCAGGCTGTACCTCTGGTTTAAAAGGAGCTTTAGAGGTGAGATAGTCAGAATGGGATCTTTATCCAAACCCTCCTGTCCCTCCCTCTGTGCTCTGAGGACGGTGAGAGAGAAAAGATGCTTTTTCTTCCCCTTCTCCCTCCGGCTCTCAGGGCTGAGCTGCCGTGTGCTGACACCCGGCAGGCTGCCCAGCAGTGAACAAAGTTGCTTTCTGTAGTCCTGCTCCCTGCTATTCGTGTCCCTGCAGTCAGCCGAGGCAGCCCCACACCCTCCCAAGGCTGTGCAGTGCCCTGGGGCAGGGACCACTCGGCCAGGCCTGTTTTCCCCCTCCAGTGCCGGACTGCCCGGTCAAACTGTCCCCGCTTTATTCTCCGAGGCTGTTGTATCCTCACCAAGCCAGGCGTGGGAGCAATGGCCCTGGCAGGCCACAGCAGGCATCTCCAAAGCAAACAAACCCAGGTAGCCACCCGTAAACAACCATGCAAATAATTATATTAAGGAAGGAAAATGAGAAGCAAGCCCTGAGCCGCTGTGGAGTCACCTACCAGGTTTGGAGCCTGCCCCATGGCCGTGGAGGGGCTGCCGGCGGCTGTCCTGCAGTGTGGCTGGCACCAGAGAGGCAGGGAGCTAAAAAGGGAAAGCCCCAGCCCCTGGCTGTGCCCTGCCGGAGGTGTGTCCGGTCCCCAAGGTGCCAGGAAGCCTCAGCACCGGCAGGGCAAGGAGCCAGTGTGGTCTGGGACTCGGCCACCCGCCGCTGCCCTGGGCACTGGCTCCATGCTGGTGGCGGCTGTGGTTAGTGGCGGGTCCCCCCTGGACCAGGCAACCCAGAGGGGCTCCCTGGGCAATAACTTGCCCTGGGAAGGGAGTTTGGGCTATGATGGTGTGACTCGGATAGTCAGAGCCCTGACGGGGCCAGGAGGGACATGGCTGCTGGGCTGGAAGAGCAGTGGCTCATCACAGGAGGACTGGCGGTGGGATGTGTCCTGTGCAGTTGCCTGGGGCTGAGGGCCCACTGTCATCCATGTGCCACCACCACCAGCTCTGTCCCCAGGAACCCCCAGGCCCTCCTGCCCAGCAGTGAGGTGATGACACCCATCATTCCCTGCATCCCTGGTCTGACTGTCCCCAAACCCTTCCCCTCCTGCTGTTGCCACACCTGCTCTCAACTGCAGCCCATGGGAACACACCAGCTGTGCCCACAGCTGGCTGTAGGTCTGGGCCCCAGAGCTGCAGGGTGGTGGGTGGGTGGTAGGTGTTAGTGGTGGGTGCTGCTCTGGCGTCCCGGGGCCAAGAATCGGGGTGCAGGATGCTAGAGGGGGAGAAACCGAGGCACAGGAGTGCCGGCTGTAAATCCCCGTCCCAGAGACGAGGGAGAGGGGGCTGGCATTGCACCCCTTGCCCTGGGTTGTCGCTGTCCCTGCGGTCAGGTGCCACGCGATGGTGCTGTCCGCCACGCAACCGCACCCCAGTCTGCATCCCTCCTCCCCTCCGTCCCTCTTCCCCTGCATCCCTCCTCCTCTCCATCCCTTCCTGCATTCCTCCGCCCCTCCATCCCGCCCTCCATCCCTCCCCGCATCCCGCTCTCCTCCCCTCTCAGCCCCGGCGCTGTTCCCCACGCTCTCGGACAGCAGGCTTTGCCCCGCTCCTTTGGTGGCAGCACTGGATGTTGTGTTTCCCTCCTACTCCCGGCTCACTGCACATCCCTAGGGATTTGAAGGCCCTTGAGCTTTGCAGAGTGGTGGGAAATTTTCACCTCCTTTTCCCAGTACATAAACTGGGCCTCCAGAAGACTCTGCAAATAGGGCAAAAGTCACTGTTACCCCCAACTCACACTGTCCCTCTCCTGCCAGCCCCAGGGAACACAGTCTGGCTGCTCCCACTCACCCCAGCTGTGTTAACATCTCCATGGACAGCCGCAGCACAGCATTTTGGGGACTTTACTGTCCCCTTGGGTGAGTTCTGATGCTGTGCACTGAGCAGCGCGTCCCATTTGTCACCTTGGGACCTGGCAGAGGGGACCTGGCTGTCGCAAGAGCCCTGCAACCACCTGCCTGTGCTTTGCAGGGTGTATGGCAGCCTTTTCTGGGGTGCTGAGCAAGCCCCTCCCTGCAGCCAGTGACTTCACCACCTATTCCGTGACCCCCAGAAGGGCTGGTGAGCAGCCCCAGGCCGGGGACGCCTGCGTGTGCCGCAGCCGCCTGCGTTGTGTCAGCGCTCGGCAATGCTGTTTACACATGAGAGAGGCACAGAGGCATCCGTGCCGGCAGCCAATTACCCAGTTTTGATCTTTTTTGGTGAAAAGGAAACCAGGGCTTTACAGACATGTCCAAATTTGATAAGGTGGGGGAGGTGGGGGTGGGTGCGGGAGACTTTTCCCCACCAGCCTCGTGTGAGGAAAAGGAGTGGGATGCGCAGGCGGCTGGGTCATGGCCAGCCTCTGCCTCCAGGCTAGGACAGGGTGCTGGAGGACTCTGTGTGCCCATGCTGGCTGCAGTGCCATCCCTGAGAGAGCTGAATATGCTGAGGTTGCGTGGCTGGAAAGGGCTGGAAACCCCCACAAGGCTCCCCAGTGAGGGATTTACCTGGAGGGGAGAGGAGTTGTGTTTTCACTTTTGTTGTATGTGCTCATTCCTGCTATCTTCCCACCAAATTGCCCCGGTGCCATGGGAAACTTAAGTGGAAAGCACAACCTGGTGAGAGGAAACAGGCCCCCAAATGGGGCAGGAGGCATCATGAAGATAGGCTCTACCTGCCCCAAGTAAACACAGGTGTTTATTTGCCAGGGTTGTGCCCCAGCCAAGCCAAAGCTCCATGGGTAGAGGGGATGCAGGGCAGCTGTGTCATGCTGTGCTCAGCAGGAGGAATGCCCTGGACGGGGAGCATGTGGCACATGGCAGAGTGCACGATGGGGACCACAGGTAAAGGAAAGGGGGAAATCAGACCACAATTCCACACTGGCATAAAAGAGCTTTTTGCCTTTTTCTCCGAGCAGGAATGTCCCTGCTGGGGCAGAAGCTGCTGGTGTGGGGTCTGTGGTCCCACAGCGGGCAGTGGGCACCCACTCTGCAAGACGTGGCAGTTTCTCTGGGCACCAGGCTGCTCCCAAGCCTGGCTCCTCATGGAGGCCCCAGCACAGCTGAGCACACACCCACACCTGAGCCAGACAGATGGGTCTCTGGCAGGAGGCTCCGGCACTGCCACAGCACATCCTATCTCTGCGTGAGCAACATTTTCCACTCATCAAAGGAAAGCATGTTCCAGCGAGCTGTCCAGGTCAGAGCCAGCACCACGAGAAGGGCCAGGCCAGGGGCCTCCTGCGTCCCCCCACTCCCCCCAGCAGGTAGTGCCTGCCCAGCCGGCAGCACGGAGCTCACATCCATATTTGCACAACAGCCCACTCGGCGCGTGAGCGGCTCCAGAGACGCCCGAGCCAAAAAGGCTTATTTTAAGCTTGCTGGAAAAAGAACATTGTTTGGTGGGAATTAAAACTCTCCATTCTCAAAAAAGGGAAAAACAAAAAGTGCTTAATTCTGCCAGCTCCTGCCATAGCATAAAAGCAGAGGCACGCTATGGCTGGACAGGGCGGCCAGGAATTCATCATTCCTCTCCCCCTGGCAGCTGTTGTGGGACAAGGACTTATCCTCTCCTGTGCCCCCATGATGCTGGCACTGTTCCCAGAGCCCCCATCCTGGCAGAAAGAGTTTTGCCATGGGAGGGAAGGGGCATTGCCCGATGCAGAGCTGAGGTGCTGCGGGGGGTGACCATGTTGGCAGCGCAGGGTCTCGCTGCGCACGGGTTCTGCATCAGTGGACAATATTATTTATATAGCCCTAAACCAGCTGTCCCGGCAGTTCTTCTGCCTCCTCGGGCGGGGTGTTGCTCTGGGCTGGCTGTAAATCACGCCCTTTGGATCACACGCCGGAGATAACAGCCAGGCGGCAGGCAGAGCTGAGCAGGGCTGTTCTCTGGGACTGGGGGCCACGGGACCAGCAGCACCCCAAGCTGCCCAGCCCCGGACAGGAGGCTCCCGGGAGGCCGGAGGCGTCGGGAGAACGGCTGCCGGCAGCGCCGGGACGGCGGGGAGGGAGGGAAGATGCGCAGCCAGCACATCCTGCCGCTCCCCGCCGGCACATCCATCAGCCGCCCGGCGTTTACAGCACGTCGCTGGTTACACGATCCAGACGCGCAGGTTCCTCCTGCCCCGCTCCTCTCCTGCCTTTTGTTTTCTTTTGCCTTCTGCTCTTGGAGACAGAGCACCTGATGGAAAAAGCCTGTTTTCCCGCTCCCCGTGCTGAAAACACCCGCTTCCTTCCGCCCCTGCCCGGCACAGCTGTCCCTCCGGCTCCCTGTCCCGGTGCCCCACGTGTGGCTCTCCGATGGTGGCACTGGGAGAGGATTGGAGAGGCTGCTGGGAGTGCATGGCACGGGCAGACCCTGGTCCTAGCAAGACCCTTTGGGTACTCTCTGTGGGGCAGCCCCAGCTCCTCGCGGGACAGAGCGGGGCAGAGCCACGGTCTCAGCCAGGCAGGGAGGCTGCAAGGACCACCGAGGCTACGCAGGCACTGGTCCCATCAGTCTGCCGAGCCCAGCAGGCACCTGGCCCCATGCCTGGATCCCTCCATGACCCCTGTGCTTGCCCTCCTGTCTCACCCAGACTTTTGTGTTCATGGGCTCAGTTCAGGGCACGGGCACATTTCCATGCAGTGTTTCCAAATATCTGTTTTCCTTTCCCCTGCGCCTAAGGCAGAGGGTCTGACACAAATCCCTGAGTACTCCAGAGGGGTGGCTGCACTTTGTGCTGGCTTGCAAAGGTGAGACATAATCCTGCCAGGATGCCCTCTGCATCCCAGCTCCCAGCTGTGGGAAGGACTGGCTCTCCAGCCCCATGTGGGGCACGCAAAGCAGCCTGGAGCCATCCCCACTGACTTCCCTGCAAGGCCACAGGGCTGGAGGATGCTCCAAGGCACATGCTTCCAAGGCAGCGATGTCCTCTGGGTTTATGAGGAGAAAGCCTCTTATTTTAGGGCTTTGGTGGCTTTTGCCTGTGGGCAGGTGTCCAAGCTCCCAGTTTCCCAGGGCAAGGCAAAAGGCAGAGGTCAATGGAAAGCTCAGTAGTGGCACTGATGTCTCTCCTGGTGGGTTGTGCTCAAGTTAAACTTCTCCAGGTGTCCCTGGGCATGAGACCACTGCAGAAGGTGCAGGGTCTCCCAGGCTCCTGGGGAATCATCATCAGATAGGAACTGGTGGTTTGAAGTCAGAGCAGAGAGTCTCCTGACCTGGTCCTTGTTCGCTGCTCCTCCATGCTGCTGTTTTAGCAGTCTGGGGAGGGAAGGGATTTAGAGAGCAGCACAGGCCAGTCCTGAAGGTCACCTTCAGAGCCACTCCAGCCCAGCTGACCCATTAATCACACTGTCTTGTCCTGCATGGGGGTTAGGGAGTCAGGGGCTGTAATTATATACGGGTCAAGAAATGCCCTCCTGCCCTCCCC
>JAWWEU010000029.1:16684849-16784000 GCA_035583155.1 Acropternis orthonyx
TCAGGAGCCTCCTCTGATGTCAGGCAGCAGATGAAAAGGCTGTAAATTTGGTGGGTTTGAATGGTATCTGGGCTCATAGGAGAAGGGTTTCTCTTACTGCTTCCCAGGCTCTTGGGAAGGTGGGAAGAGCCATGCAGAGCCTGCCCAGCGGCTCCCTCTCCATCACCGCCCTGTGGCATCACCCCACGTGCAGGCAGCAGCCAGTGGTCCCCTCCCTGCCTGCCTGGGACCTGCTGCTCCACCCGTGCCCTCACACCCAGCCAGGAGGGGCTAGAGGTCAGGGAAGTGGGAAAAAAAATCACTTTCATGGAGATACTGAAACTGAATCTGTGGTGAGGAGGGATGGCTGGGCAGCATCTTAGCGAAGGAGTAACAAAAACAAACTCGGCCAAGGAATCTTGCTTTGCCCCAAATGTTTTTCTTATGGAGTTGTAATAAGACAAGAGCTGTAAAGATAGTAACCTCCTAAACATTACCTTATTAAGGCTTCTCAGAAACCACAGGGCACGACCCCTCTGGGTCATGGAACAAGAGAGCAGCATCCAGCGAACAAACAGAGGCTAACATTACATTTTTCACTTCATTTAGGAAACCTGCTTTCTAATTATAGTGTTTGTTTAATGGCAGCCGTTAGTTGTGCCTCACTCAAAGCCAGCGCACCGAGAGGAGAGGGGAGAGGGGCTGGAGGGTGTTGGGGCTGGGACATTTCCATGCTGGCTCTCAGTGAGGCTGCTGGACTCCCAAGGCAGAGGATGGGCATGGGCTTGGTACACATGGGCACAGGCTGCCCAACACAGCAAGGTGTATGGGCTCTGTGCCCACGGAGAGCTCCATAGTGGCCTGGGGACATGCCACACATCCCAGCTCTGTGCTGTGCACTAAGGTTATCTACAGCAGAGGGAGGAGGATAACCCTGCTGTGGTCTCTGCTCTGTGCAGTTCCTATCGCATGTCCAGCCTAGCCCAGGCTCATTCCTGTGCCTTGGTGACAGTGGAAAGATCTGCTGGGAAGTGGCCACCCCTGGGCCCTGGCAAAACCAAGGCTTGTCTTGCCAGAGGGCCACTGGATCTGTATGTGTGCAGCAATCAAAACAAGGATAGGGTTTTACCCCCAATCTGCTGCCAGCAATCCCCAAGAAATGATTCATATTCCTGCCCAGATACCTGGATGGTGTATATTCCTCTTTGGAGGACACTTGCTGCCTCTTCTCCCTGGATCTGAGCATGCTGCTGGCAGGTCCAAGCACTGCCGCTCTCATCCCTGCTCTCCTGACAGTTACTGGGCATCCCCTAGGGCTGCTTTCTGGTGCCTTGTCCAGCACAGTCTGGTTCCCTGCTTCTCCTTTACTGCAGCTGGCAAGGTAGCACCCTCCAGAATGAGAGATGTCCCAGGGACATACACAGAGGTGCTGCAGGGATGTTCAGCTCCTGCAGCAGTGTCTTTGGCGATACGTAAGTCCAAAGGGGAGCCAGAGGGACACCAAACACTCCACACCATCTCTGTACAAAGCCTGGCATGAGGGCAGAGGGGCCCTGGCTCTGCCTCTGGGGCTGTCCCAAGAGACTCAGGAGTCTGGAAACAGTAGGACCCCTCTCCTTTCCCAACCCTTCTGTGATATGTTAGTGGTGGAAGTCCTGCACTGTCACTCTTACTCCACATTTGTCCCCAGTGAGGTTATAGCAGCACATGCACATCCCCTCCGCACCAAGAGTGCTCAGTAGTTGCCACTGTGCCTGTGCATGACTCAGGATCAACTCCTTCCCAGGAGCCAGAATCCTCTCAGGACATGAGACCCCAGAGATCAGCTCTTTGCTCCGCTCAGGGAGAAAGAAGAAGCTGGTGGTGCCTCCCCTTGCTCCCTGGCTCTCCCTCAGCTATAGTGTGCTGCAGGGGACCCTGCAGAGGCTGCTCCTCCTGCTCCAGAGCTGTACTCCACTGCAGAATTCACTGCTTGTGAGGTTCCAGCTCAGCTCTGTATTACCCAGAGGGGCTCAGGCAGAGCAGCGATGTCTGGAAAAGAGACAACCCCTCCTTGCCTTGCCGGGAGCTGATGGTCAGAGCAAGAGAATGAAGGCACTTTGGTGCAGGGTGTTTCCCGCCCGAGCTGCCAACTGGCTGCTCATTAATGGGGCCCCAGTGCCGGCTGGAAGCCTTACATGGACTCATGGTCCACGCGGGGCCCCTCCAGGCGCCGACACAGCCCCGTGGTGACGGAGCTGCCACACAGGCTCCCTGCGCCGCTGAAACCCGGGAAAGGTGCCACGTGCACCCAGCCCTGCAGCCCCAGCCTCGCCACCACCATCCCATGGAGGTCCCAGTCCCGTGGGCACTCAGGGATCTCACCCTGCACACACAGGCAGGCCGGCGAGAGCCCCATGGCCAACGAAACGCCTTTTTTCCCAGGCCAGATGAAGCTTTTCAAAGTAATGGGAGTCACGAGCCACCTCCAACCGGGCCAGGGAGCATCTCCGCTTCCTTCCCCCGGCCGGCAGGACCGACGCCAGTGCCGCCCCGGCTCCCCGGCCCCCCAGCCAGCCCTGCCGGACCCCCGCCCCACCGGCGGTGGGATGCGCGTTCCCTCCGTGCACAGTCCCTGGAGGAAGCCGGTTATTGCAAACAACTTTCTCCGGGCGGGATGGCCTGGGTTCCCAGGCGCGTCGCTGGCAGCCAGCGCAGCCCTGGCCGCTCTCCTCCCCCCCTGCTCCCCCCAGCTCTCCTTCCCTCGCTCCCCCTCTCCGACTTAATGACTTCCACATGGGCCTCTGGCATCCCGAGCCAAGCCTCCCAGCATTGTCTGAAATCTCCAAATTTAGAAGAAATATGAAAATTGTCAAGCGGCCCTTCCTTAGGGGGTAAAAGCAACACTGGGCTGTGCGGCGGCGGGTCACGGCGGAGGGGCCACGTGACGGCACCCCAGCCAATGGATCCCCTCGGCGCCCCTGACAGCGGTGCCCGTCGGCAGCCTGGCCTCCTCCGGCAGCTCATATAAGGTAAAAAGAAAAAGGTTTTCCAGCTTCTGAGCAGCCTGGAAGGAGTTTTTCACCGAGGGCTCCCGTGCCAGCCGCTTAAAAAAGCCCGGCTGGCAGCACCGGGGTCCCAGTGGCGGGTTTATAATGTTCCAGGAGGAGGTGGCGGGCACGTGCCCGTGTTCCTGCGGTGCCCCACTGCAGGCGTGGGGTTGCAGGTAGGTGCCAGCGGATGGAGGGAGCGGGAGGGCGCATGGGTGGGTGCGTGGGGTGGTGGGAATGGGGGGCGGTTGGTGCTGAGACTCCCCAGCAGCGTGGGAGATCCTGCTCCGTCTGCTGCCTGCCCTGGGCGTGGGCAGGGACAGGCAAGGGGAAACACGGCTCCTCCAGCATCTCCCTCTGCCAGCCCCATCCTGGCGTGCTCAGCCCAGCTGGCTTCAGTGAGGTGGGCAGGGGTGCCCCCACTCCGGGAGGAGAGTGGAGCACAGCCACGAGGTGCCAGCAGGGAAACCTGCTGGGTATGGAGCTGGGGAGGAGAGGCCAAAGCTGCCTCCGGGCTAGGTGGTCCTCAGCAAAGGGGTTCCCCAAAGTCTGTCCCTACAGTTCCATCCTGGCTGGGTGGACCTCACCCAGCTTTTCAGATGTGGGGAAGAGCCCTGTCAGGGCTGGGGAAGGAATTGCTTTCTGCTCTGTGTATGTCTAGGATGGAAAAAAAACGGGAAGCCGGAGGCAAGCCCAGACGGGTGGGCTCCCCACACGGTGGGGAAATGAGATGCTTGCTTACCTCCTCTGGCCAGCCATGCTGCTGTCACTTTTTGAGGAAAACAAGCTGGGATGGGGCCGGAGCTCACTGCCTGAGGCTTGCAGGGTGTTGGAGCTGCCCTACCCAACACCCTTGCACTGAGAGCATCCCTCAGTCCACAGGTTTTGGGATCCCAGCTGCAACCCAGCCTGTGCTGCTGCCCTGCTCTGTCCCCCTGGCCACGGCCCCAGCTGGTTCTGCTGGTGTTATCCCAGCTGCTGGTGTTCCCCTGGCTCCATTGCTCACCGGAGGAACGGTAACCACATCCTCAAACACCTGGAGCTGCTGCAGCAGCTGCAGACTGTGTGACCCTGTGGGAGTCAGTCCCTGAGCAATGGCCTGGACACGGGGCTGGAGGAGAGGGCAGCAGGTGATGTCAGGACAGCAGTAACTGTTTCATCAGTAGGTCACCTGGGGACACTGTGCCATGCCAGCAAGCTGCCATGTCCCCCTGCCTCCTTCCTCTGCAGGGATAATCACCAGCTGCTATTCGGGTCCAGCACTAGAACAGGAGGTCCAACCAGGGTGTCATGCCATCCCTGCAGGGGCCACAGGCTCCTGTATGGGATATTTGTCCCTCTGAAAAGGGACAGTGACAGTAACCAGGGCACTGCAACCTCTCAGGGCAGCCATGGCCACCACGGTCCCAGTCTGTGCTTCAAGGGTTTCCTCTTGTTGCTGGCTGTTCCTGGGGAAGTTGTGGCACCTTGGCACTGGGATGCTGCACATGGGATTGAGGAGCCACTGGTGTGACATGTCGCCATCCTAGTGGCAATGTCCCCAGCAAAGGACTATCTTGCTGTGCCTTTCCTGGCTCCCCAGCCTCTGTGTCCCATCCAGGGAGCCCTCCAAAGAGCAATGGCATGGTCTCCCTGCTGCCGGCCGATCGGAGAGAAGTTAACTTCCAACAAACATAGGCAGGCGCCTCTGCCAAAGATTTCCCAAGAAGTTATCAGTAGGAATTCAGGGAAGGCTGTGTCTAGACAGGCTGCAGCTCTGGGTGGCTGCTGGATAGAGTGGCATTTCCCTCCACACTTGTCAAGAGGCAGTCTGCAGATGATTAAAGGCTCTTTTTTTCTTCTTGGTCTCCTTTTCTGTCCAAGAACCAGTCTTGTTCTTGATCAGGCTTTTCTGAGGCTTGTTCCTCTGCAGCCCTTTGCTCATCCCTGGCATTCTGCTCCTGCTCCTCTCCCAGGGCACAGCAGGGAGAGCTGGTGCCCAGTGGTGCATCCTGGTGCAGCTCCTGGTGAACAGGGCTGTGGTGAATCACATCCCCAGCCCATGGCACCACTGCCTTCTGTTTGGTGAGGGCTCTGGCTGTGGTGGGCACTGCTCTGTTGGTCGCTGCCATCCCGTGGGAGGGTGCTGGGCAGTGGCATGACACAGGCATTCCACAGGCAGGAGCACAGGCAGCAGAGGGGCTGCACTGGACTGGGGATCCAGTGCTCCCCAGGGTGGCCCCAGCACCTGAGCCTGTGTGGGGCAGAGGCAGAGAAAGCTTAGCGATGAGGCAAGAGGCTGGAAATCTGAGCTCTGGAGCTGTTTCACCATCCTTTGACCTTGGCCAGGAGCACAGAGGAGGCAATCAGAGCAGATCCTGCAGAGGGGAAAGCTCCAGCTGGGAGGGATGAAGCACAATGCACGTCCTCTGACTAAAAGCCAGTGGGTGCTGGGGACTGCTCGCTGCTCCTGAGTCCCAAATCCCTTTGCCCATGTGGGACAATGTACATTCACAGGGCTCATCTCAGCTCCACTCCGTGCCTAGCTCTGGCCTCCCACAGGCAGTGGGAACATGCTGCCAGCCCACCCTGGCGGTGTTTGGGAAGCTGGGACAGTGTGTGCCCACCAGCAGCACCCACCAGCTGGGCTCACGGAGGGCACAGAGGAGTAGGGTCTTCTCCTCCTTCACCACCAAGGGAGTCACTGGCTGGGAGGTGCTGTTGTTCCCCCAGCCCTCAGAGTAGCCCATCCCTCTGGTTTAGGGTAGGGACAGAAGCTGGCATGGTCAGGGAGACAAAGGGCAGAGGCTGGAGTCAGATTCCATGCAGAGCCAGGAACAGTTACCTGGGGAGATCAGGCTTTTCTCTCCCACACCCCAGTGACACCAGGCTGAACAGGGAAAGGGGACAGTGGGTGCCCTGGGCTGCCTCGGGTATAGACAGGCATCGACATCGACTTCCAGGCAGCAACATCCAAATCCTCACTGCATACTGAGCCCTTGCAGCTGAGCATGGAGCTGATGTGGCTGTGCTAGCGCCATCCAGGGGCTGGGGGAAGCAGCAGCTCTAGGGCAGAGCTGGGCTCAACAGAACAGCACGGTAGGAGCCCATTGCAGAGCCAGTGCTGCAGGGATGAGCCACCTCAGGAGTGGCTGCTGCAAGCGAGCATCTTCCCACTGCTGGGTCAAGGTGTGGGTTGAAGCTGCTTTGTGCTGGTGGAAAAGCTAGGATGGCCACGCTGCCTGTGGGGATGAGCAGGGGGTTTTTCGGAGGGCCAGCACGCCCCTAGTGCCTGCACCAAGTGCTGGGCAGGTGACAGACACATGTGTGGCCAGGCTGAGCCAGCCTGGCAGGCTCTGCTTCACGTGAGGCACTTAAGTAGGAGCTTCTGAGCAGAAGCATCGTCCCTGTGCTGCTGTTGCTGAAGTGGGGAAGCCCGGTGCCATGCAGTGCCATGCGGTGCCAGAGCTGCTGGAGATGGTTGGGATGCAGGAGGCAGCATCCTGGTGGGGCTGCCCAGGGCATGGCCAGCTCTGCAGGGCATCAGTGTCACCTGCTCCAGTGTGAATCTCAGGGGGCTCAGCCCCAGCTGGGTCCGTGTTGGGATGGGAGTGTGACAGCGCTGTTAAGCTCCTTTCCCAGCAGCTGTAGGGAGGTGGGATGTGCTGGAAATGCTGGATGCTTCCTACCCTGTGGAAGCAGGGCAGGTGGGTACTGGGTGGTGGTGTGGTCTTTGCCCTGTGACCCCTGGTAGGGAGCCACATCCCATGCTGCAGGGACTCCTCTGTCATGGTGGGCAGCACAGGGTTGGACAGCATTGCCTCTTCCTGGGCACCTCTGCTGGGAGGTGGACAAGCAGCTTCACTGGGAGAAGTGGTGGAGGCAGACAGGGCCTGGGGATGGGGCTGTGAGATCCAACGTGCCACATATGGGATAGATGCTCTGTGGTGGCCAACAGGTCACCCTGGTGCTCGCTGTGGGACCGGCTCACTGGTACATAGGGCAATGTCTCTGTCCCAGGCTGGCCATCTTACCTGGGATCCCTCACTGCAGATTTGTCCTTCCTTTTTTTCCTCTCCCTTTTCAACCTTGTATTTTAAATTTCTCTTTTATTATTCCCCCTCCAGCCTCCATGAGCTTTGCTAGAGGCTCTGCTGGCATGGGGCAGCCCAGCTGCATGGGCGCTGCAGAGCGACGGTGCCTGTTGCATCAATCCCGACATAACTTTCGTGATCCATCTTTTCCCACATCTCATCTCCTGTGTGCTGGGAACTCAGCCCATTTATAGAATTTTATTTTAGTGTCTTTAACTGCTCGGCTGGGCGGGCAGAAGGCAAGGCTGGGAAAGCTGGGGCCTGTGAGGGGCATGAATTATGAACTGGGCTCCTCTCATGTCCAGGCAATGCTGTGTGCACACCCCCACTCCCGCTTCTCCCTTTGCTGGAGCAGAGATAAGATGATAGAACTGGGATAAGCAGCCAAAGTTCTGGCAGCTTAATAAGCTCCAGCCACACTGTGGCTGTGCCTCTGCCAGAGGACAGGGAATCTGGTTGGTCCCTGCCCACTCTGGCTCCAGGGTCTTTGCCAACCTCATGTGAGCTGCTGCATGCCCACCATGCCAAGTGTCCCCTCAGCCAGCTCCATCTGGGAGCCATGCGAGAGTGGGGTGAGGAGCACAGCCCAGGAATAAGGAGGATGCTGAGCAGCCGCCACACACTGCTTGGGAACAGTGTCCATGGGGAGCTATCCAGGCCGTGCTCTGGGTTCCCACCAGCCCTTTCCAGAGAGGGCTGGAGGCTCGTGACGTGCCGGCCTGGCCCCACTGGGACTTCACCCCTGCACCACTTCCTCCAGACCGGGAATGTGACGTGTAAACAAAGCAGGAGGGCTGGTGCCGGCACCCGCTCCCACGCTCCGTGTGCCCTGGGGCCGGCACCAGGCTCCAGCCCTTGCCAGCAGGCTCTCTCTCCTTGCAGCACACCCCCAAAACACCTTCCAGCAGTGGGATGGGTGTGGGGCTCAGGGCTGGGCTGCCCCAGTGTGGAGAGGCAGTGCTGGGAGGAGAAAACCAGCTAAGGGTGGTGAGATGGTGGTCTGAGAGCCAGCAGCAGCGGCGAAGAGCTGAGGCCATGGGAAAGGCGATGACCTGTGAGCCTTGGCTCTTCCTTAACTTCCATGCCTTCTTCCAGCCACAAATCCCCATTCTGATTCTGCCCCTCTAGAGGCTTCTCGCCCAAAAACCAGGCTCTGCTGCTGGAGTCAGCCTCTCAGCACAGCACTGGCACCAGGGGCTATGCAGGAACCAGTGGGTTCTGCATGGCGGCATTGGACTGGGCACAGCAGTGGCCAGGCAGAGACAGTGGGGTCAGTCCCCTGCCCTGTGGTGACAAACAAGGAGATGTCAGCAGGGAGGTGACAGAGGCCTTGTTCATCCCTGGGCTCTCTCCAGTTATCCATTCCATGCCACCACCCTGTGCCTCAAGTGGGGTGTGGAGGATCTCAGCTCTTCAGAGACACCAAATTAGGTGATTTCTCCCTTGCTCTGTCCCCGGGAGGAAGGAGCACAAACCAGATGCACTTTTTCCTCTGCACCCATCCCCAGCTCTCAGTCCCCCAAACCTGCTTCTTTGTTCTTGGCATTATAATTTATCCCAGCAAAACCCAGCAAGAAAGAGCAGCATCCCCCTGGGCCCCCTTGGCTCGCCCCCAGCATGGGAGATGGGGGCCGCTCGGCCTCCAAATCTGCCTTTTTGACCATAAAAGGGCAGGCACGCAGCCCCAGCAGGAGGATGGGAAAGGGAAGGCAGACCTATTTATAGCTAAGCATCAGGACCTCAGCCTGAACTCAGGGTTAATCAGCCTGTGACCAGATTAGGATCTCCCCTGGCCCCTCCATTTTCTCATAAACCTTTGATTTAATACCAGCGCTGGCAAGGGAGGGAGGGAGGGAGGGAGGGAGGAAGGGAGAGAGGAGGCACTTCTCCACAGAGGCCACCATGGTGTGTGGGGGACGGGATGAAGATGCTGGGGGACAGGATGGAGATGCTGGGAGAGCTGGAAGGCCCCACTGGGAAGAGCTTTAGAGATGTCCTGCCACTGGTTTGTGCTGCAGAGTGCCAGGGAGCAGCATCCTGGTGCGATTGCTGCCTGAGGGACCCAATGGGCAGCAGGACATGCCCCGGGGTCTGTTCCTTAAATTTATGGAATTGATGGAGTCCTTCCAGCAAGGACATGTTCCCCTACATCATCCCAGGCCTCATGACCCTGGAGGGGGCACCTGAGCAGGTCCTTGGGCAGGATGCGCTACCTCAGCCAGCAGGAGGTTGCATCAGGGCTGTTTGGAGAGCTGATGACCAGAAATGGATTAAAGCTCATCTGAGGCAGGGATAGAGTTCTGATGGCTAGTGAAGATTAGGATTTTGGGGGCCAAGAGGAGGGGAAAGGATGCATGCACAGGGCTGAGCATCACTCAGTGACAAGCATCACTCAGTGCCTTCCCCCAGCCAGAGAACCAGGAGCAGAGCCCTCCCGGCTGAAGGCTCATGAGTCCCTCAAAAGCTCCAGCCTGGCCTTGCATGGCTGGGGAATTTCAAGGAGCAAACAAATCCCAACTGCTATTAAAAAAAGACATTTCCTGCAGCGGCGGCCTGCCTGGAGAGGGGAAAGGGCGCTGTGTTGTAACCACGGGGAGGGCCGAGCTCTGACTCAGCCCAGCACTGCTGGGGGAGGCAGCTCGTGGCCACGGAGCACTCGCCTGCTCCCATCCTCCTGGCACCCACCGGCAGCGGCAGGGCGGGCGCGCAGGGGACACGGCTCGGCAGAGGCAAAGGCTGGAGGTGAGCTGGGTTGGGGCACGGGCAGTGCCAGCACAGCTGGTGTGACCGAGGGAGGAGGTGGAGGATGTCCTGGGCACGTACACCATGCCCTGGGCACCCTCCAGACAGCCTTGATCCAGGGGTGTGTGGTGGCTGGTGGACCCCCGGCATTGGCAGGACCATGATCCAGCCATTTGTTATTCTGGATTCTTCCGAATCCATGTGGCGTGTTTGCACCCACACGAGCAAGGAGATGAGCAACCTGGGGGCTGTAGCTCTCCCAGCAGGCTCTGTTCAGAGGACACTGGTGTCCCCCAAGGTGATAGTGCCCCAGCAGCAATGTGAGTGCGGTGACCACATGGCATGTTTGTGGCAGTCATCTTTCATTGGGAAATTGGGAGAAAACAACAAGTAGCGACAAGGGGAAAAGCACAGGCCCAGCAGTGCTGGGGTTTTTGTCCCATCTTGGGGACACTGGAGGGGGGACGGGGGTGCCTCTCTGCCCTGAGACCTTCTCTCAAGCAGGGGTGGGTGAGCCACGGCAGATGTTTTGCCTCCAACCCAGCGGGATGTGCAGCCCAGCGCATTCCTCCAGCCTTTCTCCGCGTTCCTTCCCCCACCGCCACCTCCCCAGGGACAGCAGCTGAGCTCTCCCAGCCCTGCACCATGGGGGCTTTGTCCTGTCTTTTCCCACCAGGGCTGGGACAGTGGCAGGGAGAGAACAGGGCCCATCCCCAGTCCCACTGCAGGGTTCCCCACACACCTGGGGACCTGCCACCCACCCCAGGAGAGGAGAACATATCCCACGCCTGCGGGCTTTGGGGACACAAGGCTTCGAGCAACAAAGGGAGGACTTTAAGTGACTGTTGCAGGGTTTGTTGTGTGCACAGTGCTGTTGGCATTGCTGTCCTCTGTCCCATGGGGTGCTGGGCACCCAAAGGGGCCCCACAGTAGTCCCACCCTTGGGACCCCAAGGGCTTGTGGCTCCACACTCAGCTCTGTACCACTGTGCTGATCGATATCTTCTGTCTTACAGGGTCAGCTGGGGGGATCCCTGAGGACACTGAAGCTGCCAAACAAGCAAGAGGACCATACAGCCCCAGAAACGTGGCCAGTGGCGAGAGATGGGCAGAGCCAGCATGCCAGCACAGGCACCACCACGGGCCCTTTCCCTGGGCACAGGCAGGGATATGCTGGGGGAAAACCTGCCATGCAAAGGGGGCTGGATCCCAGGGCTGGCTCCCAGGGCACACTGCAGTGCTGCACAATGCTCCTGCAGAAAGCACAGCAGCCTCTTCCTGGGGGTGTGCATGGGGCCGGGAAGAGGCTCTGCAAAGGCACAGGGTGGTAGGAGGCTCCCTGCAGCACTTCTCCTGGTTCTGGGTTCCTGTGGCTGTTCTTACGCTTGCCCGGGGCCCAGGGCTGGCCTGGCTGTGGCTGGTACAAAGAACCCCGTGCTGGCCAAGGCTGCTTCCAACCCTTGCTCCTGAGCAATGGATGCCACAAGCTTCCTGGGGCTCTTTCCCCAAAAAGAACAAGAGGCAGCAGACAGGAGAACCCGGCCCATTGCACGGGGTGGTTTCTGCCCCGGGTCCCAGCTGGGTGACCGGGCTGGGGGGGCCGGATGCAGGGGCTCAGGGCGGAGATGCACCATCTGCTTCTCGTCAGGCCGCTGGGAGCGCCGGGGCCCGGCAGCGGCCATGGCTGTGATAGATGGTCTGTTTATCACGTTCCGGCTCTGCTCAGGATGTTAGTGTTCGTCTGTAAGAGATGTTTCTGGGCTCAGCCGCTCCCTCCATCCTCCCTCGCCTCCTGCCTCCCCCCGGATCCTCACCCTTGAGGCCAGATGGGTTGAAGCCTGTCCAAACTCGGTGGTGAAGATTCAGGGTGTTCCCATCCCATAGCACCTGGTATTTGCTCATGGGAAGGGCTGGGCTCAGCTCTGCCACCCTGGGAACTGCCAAGGTCTGAGCTTGGGAAGCCGAGGCGCTGGCCAGCTGCAGGCTCTCCGGGGGACAGGGACAAGGACGAAGGTGGCGGGGGGGACAGCAGGAATTTTCACACACTCCTCATGCCCTGCAGTGGAGAAGGGGCAGAGGGCAGGGAGGGATGTGCTGTGTGATACCCAAAGCCCCACACTATTCTGTTCACCCTCCCAAGGGGGTGACTCCCATCACCCTCACCCTCTTGCCCTCTGCACTGGCTCTCAGGGGAGATACATGGATTTGGAGGGAGACACACTGCTCATCCATCCCCATGTCCCTATCCCTGTCTGTCCCTGCAGAGGTGGGGCCAGGCTGAGCTACCAAGCCTAGAGGTCTGTCCTGCCATCATGTTGGGATTGGGCAAAAGAGACAAGGGCACACAGCTCTGGAGGCAGGGGCACCTTTTTGCCTGCACCCAGGCAGGGAGGCAGGCAGGCAGACACACAGCCTTGCTGTGTCCCAACCCATGGACACACGCTGGTTGCAGCAAGGGTTGCCTCAGACACCTCCATGTCTCCCAGCCCAAGGTGCAGTGCTGCATCTCTGGTCAATTGGGAGTCTGAGATGAAGCACTGTAGCTCGGGAAGGGAGGAACTGCACACCCTAGGGACCACCAGGACCCCCCACCCACTGGGAGGCACCCCCTTGGGACAAGTGACACAGGGAGAGCTGAGCCCTGGCTACAGGAAAGGCCTCTTCCCAAAGCTCCAGGCTCCTTTAGAGAGCAAGGACAGGAGGGTAAGGAGGTTTCTGCTTGCAGCAGAGGGACCCCTGTGTCTGCCTGGTACCCCTGGCCCAGCACTGGGCACCAGTGGGAGTGGTCACACAGAAATGTGGAGCCCTTGTACAGGGGAGGCACAGCAGGGATGCAGCAGCTGCTCCCCCTTCAGCCAAATGCGGAGCCTGGACAGCGAGAAGGATGCACAGAACTGGC
Organism: Acropternis orthonyx; assembly: GCA_035583155.1. Lineage (NCBI taxonomy): Eukaryota > Metazoa > Chordata > Aves > Passeriformes > Rhinocryptidae > Acropternis > Acropternis orthonyx. Next base: position 16,697,571 of record JAWWEU010000029.1, read on the forward strand.
AGAGAGTCTGGGTTGCCGTGTCCTCAGGGTCCAGTTTTCCCAGGAATCCCTTAGGCACTACATTGGGGATTCCTGGAAATACTGTTCTTGGGGCCACGGCTCAGCAGCCCGTCCCATGGCCTGCGGAAGAGCCAGCAATGGAGGTACAGGGTCATGGGGGGGCTGGGAGGGGGAGCCCCCAGGTATCCCAAACAGGGGGAGGTGGATAACCCAGCCCCCCACACCAAGGGGTGATGGATGTCCCCGCTGGTCACTGCTCACCGCAGGAGGATGTGGCTGGTGGGCAGGCAGCCTCACACCCCCCTCCTGCCTCCCAGGCCACCCAGGGTCAATAAAGGTCTCAAATCCCAAGTGACTCTGTCCCGGTTGATCCTTTGGGGCTGGGAGCAGGGTGGGAGGCAAAGGGCTGATGCCAGCACAGTTTGGAACAGAAAAGAAGGACAAGAGCTGCCTGCGAAGCACAGTCCTGAGGGGCTGATCTCTCCCTCCTGTGCTGTCCCCCACCACGTCCCTGCCATTCCTGCCACTGCTGAGCTCCTGCAAAAGGAATTGATGTGTTGTCCTCTTGGACAGTGACAGCAACCCAGGCAGCAGCTGCCTTGGCCAGGGCTGGGGTCTCTCCCTGCAGCCTCCAGGCACCCTGCATTGATCACACCCTGCCAACACCAGGTCAGGCGAGACAGAGAAGAAGAAGACAGGTGCAGCATGTGGGTACAGGCAGCAGGCAGGCACAAGTTCAGAGAGGTACAGGCAGAGGCAGGTGCAGGTAAAGGCGAGCACAGGTACAGGCAGATGCGCACACAGACACGCGCACAGGCAGGTAAAGGCGAGCACAGGTACAGGCAGGCACGCACAGGTACAGGCAGGTGCAGGCAGATACAGGCAGCTGGCGGCCGGCAGGTGGCGCTGCTGACCATCTGGGAGCAGGCTGGGCCAGCCCTGCCCATCCCTCGACCAGCCCTGCCCATCCTTGGGCCAGGCTTAGTCCTCCAGCCACCCCCATCCACCTCCAGGTGGGCAGATACCCACACCAGGGACGGGACCGCGGGGGACAGCGCGGGGATGCCGACACAGCCCGCACCGTGCCGCTGGCATGGCACACCCCGCAGCCGCGTTCCCACCCCGCCTGTTCCCAGCTGCCTCGCCGCCCGTCCCGCTGACTCAGCCGGCAGCGCCCAGCCCGCCCCGGGGGATGCTGACGCAGGTGGGACACGATGCCCGCGCTCCCCCGTGCCCAGCACCTCCCCGCGGGCATCATTCCAGCCATTCCCAGATCCCACGGCTGCGGTGCTCGCTGCCTGCTCTGCCCGGGACAGCTCCTTTTGGGGAGATGGAATGGGCATCCCAGTGTGGTTTGGGAGAACCCGCCCCAAGACACCACCCCAAACCCAGCCAAGAGAGGGGCAGGGAGGGGGAAAGTCCTTTCCACCCCACATGAGAAGGAAAAGAGGAGTTCGCAAAAGCTCTCTGGAAATAGCAAGGCAAAATCTAAACCCCGCTCCTCCCCCTTGACAGCACTGTTGGTTTGCCACGGCTCCAGACGATCCGTTTCAACCCTTTCCAAGCAGTTTGTTTTGATTTTGGTTTTTTGGGGGGGTTACATGACATGCCGGTGCAGGAGGGAAAGCCATGTCTCTCACACACACCCAAATTAAAAAAATACGGCACTTAGATCAGGAAATACCAGCTCAAAGAGCTTTGATTGTTTCCTTCTTTCTTTTACCCACTTTTTTCTCAGCCAAAAAATCTGCCAAGGTTGACCCTGCCCCTGAGAGAGATTTAGGTTTGGACAATATCGGCAATTTCTAGCCCAAAAAAAGCCCTTTAATCAAAGAATTTCTGACCTATCCCCAGCTTGTCTGTGAACCAGCTGCCCCAGACACCACAGGGACACACCAGTCTTCTCCCAGTCACCAAAAGCAGGGCTGGGGCTCAATTCCCCACCTCTGTCACCTTCCAGGTGGGTGGTTCCAGAGCCCCCCTTGGGATTTGCTGGGTGCATCCCCAGCTCCAAGCAGAGGGTTTATGCACAGCTCCAGCAGCTCTGGACATAAAGGCTGGAGTGCTGCCCCAGTTAGCTCATAGGGAAAGTGAGGCCCGCATCTCTTGCCTGTCCCTTGCCTCCAGAACAACACAGCCAGGGCTCTTTCATCCGCCCCAGGACGGTGGGGGTGAGGACGGCAGGGCCGTGTGGGATGGGAGAGCAAAGCCTCAACCCTTCTCAAGGCTCAGCTGGGGTTGGCAGAGCCCAGAGCTGGGCTAGGATGGGCAGCTGCGCCCCTGGGTGCCACAGGCAGCAAGGGGAGCTCTGCCACCCTGGGCAAGATGCCACCCTGGCACCCATCACAGGCGCCGCATGCTCCCTGCCTCAGTTTCCCCACTGGGGAGAGGACATTGGCACAGAGTCCCTGGGGAGGGCTCAGCATGGCTCAGCCCCCCCAGCTGGCCCGGGACCAGCCCCGCCGTGCCGCGGGCTTGCTGTGCCGGCAAGGGTGTTGTCCTGACTCAGCCGGCAAAACCGGCACCACCTGGGAGCAGCAGCACCTTCTGGCACAGCCCCCGCCCGAGCACCGAGGAGGGAGCAGGGAAAAGGTAGCAGTGGCAGAGCAGGGCTGCTTTCCCTGCTCTCACAGACAGATGTGCTCATTCTCCCCCCGTTCCTGGCAAGGATGAGTCCCCCCCGTGTTCCCTGCTCTCTGCAAAGCACAGAAGAGACGAGACCAAGCTGCCACACTCCCTTTTTTGGGCAGATTTTTCCCTTCCACCCCTTGAAGAGTCCCGCATTGTCTTTGCAGAAACTCAGCAGCCATAAATCCTCCTCTGCCCACAGGGACTGCCTGCTTGTGCTTCCCTGCCTGCACTCCATCTCTTCCCAGATCTGTGTGGTATGCCACATCCCTCCAAAAATCTACTGGAGGTCTCTTACTGCCTAAGGAGAGAGAGCTCTGTGCTGGCAGCCAAACCCCAGTGCCAGCAGTCATCCCTGTGCCAGGTAGGGAGCTTTGTCCCTGTGAGTGCCCAGGGTGGAGGTGGACAGGAGAGTCCTGAGTGTGCCCCCTGAGCTGGGGCAGGATGGAGGATGGTTACCCTCGCTCCGAGAGGCTTCAGGGTGATGTTTGGCAAATCCAAATGGATCAGGGAAGGGGAAAAACCTCCCCCAGCCCCATGGTGGCTGTACTCCCCCCATGACCCACCAGCCCACAGCTGAGTGCCTCAGTGCTTCGTCAACAGCCAGCAGCAATCGGCTTAAAACTAATCCCTGCGTCCTGCGCTGGCCTCAGCACAGGGTCCCCGGGGGGGGCCAGCAATGCCCTCCTGCCAGGGGCTGCAGGGAAACAGGGGGGTTTTAACTACAGGGGCAGCAGGTGCTGGTGTGGCAGCCCTTGGGTGACCACTGGCATCCACGTGCCTGTAACCCAACAGCTCTCACTGGTACCCACAGCAGGGCCCCCAGTTCCCCTTCTCCAAGCTCCAAGGCATGGGCGAATGCACCCAGGTGCCCCCTGGAGTGCCCAGCACACTCAGCATCACGGCCCTCACGGCACTGTGTGTCAGTGCTGGGCTCCAAGCTGGTTTGGAGCACCCCAGCTTGTCCCCTGCCAAGGGAAAAGCACTGCTGGGCTCGGGAAGGGCTCCCAGATTAGGGTTTTTCGCAAACGCAGGTTTTTGAAGGGCTCAGCAGGGCTGGGAGCAGAATGAGGGTACGTGCACACACACACGCACCCAGCGAGAAGCAGAGGAGCAGCCAAGCCCACCTGCATCCCCAGGGCTTCCCATGCATCCCTGCTCCTGCCTGCTCCACACAGCTCTTCCAGGGGGCCCACTGCAGTGCATCCCCCCGTGCTATGCCCATCGCTGCCCCCAGAGAGCTGTCTCCCCCAGCTCCCTGAGCCATGCTGGAAACACAGGGATCTGGGCTCGGGCTGCTCTGTCCTAGCAGGGTTGTGTTGTTCAGATCTTGGGGGGCTTCCAGCATCCCGGGGCCCACAGCATCCACGAGCTGCCCATCAAGCCCAGCCCTGCAGGGCTGAGCGGCTCCTGCTGCTGCAGTGGTAAGGGATTAGCGTGTGCGTGGGAAGCTGGAGGGGGAGAGGGAGGGGGCAGCCATGGCCGCCCCCATCCCCCCGAGGAGCCCTGGAGTCACAGAGCAGGGTGGAAGCGTGGCGGTGGCTGCCAGCCCCTGCACAGGGACGGGGACATGGGTGGCTGTGCCTACTACAGGGCTCAGCCTCCCCAGCACCCAGGGCTGCTCAGACTCCCAGCCTGGGCTCGCAACCACCCACCCTGCTGAGTCAGCTCCGGAGAAGGTCGTGTCCCAGCCGGCGCTTGCCGGGCCTGCCCGGCGCGCCCCATCCCTGCGGTGCCAAACCTGGTGGGGCAGGAACTCGGCAGCCCTGTCCTGGTGAGAAAAGCATGGGCAGGGCACTGCCAGCACCTGCCCCGCCAGCCCCGAGAGAGCAGGGACAGCACAAGGGGGCTCCGTGGGAGCCCACCACAGTGCAGTCCCCCACGGTACCCAGCCCATCCCAGGGGTGGCAGGCACAGCCCTGCATGCTCATCCCACACCAGAAGCCCCTCTGTCAGCAGCTCCTGGCCCTTCCTGCCCAGGGAGCAGCTCCAAACCTGCTGGGCCTGGCCCAGCACCCTGATGGGCCAGCTCGCCCAGCCCCACTCCCTCGTGGCAGCCTAGGGAAGCAGAACTAACCCAGAGAGGGATGAGGCAGTGCTAGTGCATCACCAACAGGGCAGTTTCCCACCATGTTTCCCTCCTCCCCACATCCCCTTGGGGCCTGGGATGAGGACTGGCTTTGATCCTCCTCTGGCTGGCCCTGCCCTGAGAGCAGAGACTGCACACAACTCTGTGCACAGGCTCAGCCCCAGAGGGCAGCTGCCAGTCCTGCTCCCCCTCCTGCCGTCACCCACGGGCTGTCGCGAACCAATATTGATTCAAGGCACACCTCCACCTCGGCGCCATGGGCCTGGCTCTGGCTTTATCTCTCCTCCCCCGGGGAAGCAGCCCAAGCTCTTGCACCAGGTCCTCAGGCTGTGTTAAACCCTACCCCAGATCTGGGGGATCAGCTTCTTTGCAGAGTAAACCAGCTCAGGGCTGCTTCTGCCACACCAGATCATCCACAGCTGGGTAATGCCATGACCAAGGTGGTGGGACCCTATGCCATGCTTTGTCCTGCTCCAGCAGACCCCTCCCTGGGCACCAAAAAGTCCCATAAACCAACAGTGACTGTGTTCCCAGCTGAACTTCCATCCATGGTGCTGGGAAGGGAAGGCTGCAGCTGGCTCCCTCCATCCACACTCGTTTGCATGGAAACAAGCAGGGAAAACTAAACACACACAGACACAGAGCTGGGAGTCAGAGCCTACACAGGGCAGGAGCTGCTGGGATGGGCCCTGTGGGATCCCCTTACAGCAGGGGCACCCCTGGGGTCTGCACAGCCCAGCGACTGCATGCCCTGAGGGAGGGGATGGCAAAGCTCACACTGTTCCCCGTTCCCAGCACTGAGTCCCTGCAGGGCCTGCAGCCCCACTGTCACATCCTCCAGCATCTGACCTGGCACCAGCAGCCCAGAGCTGAGCAGTTCTCAAGGGCAGCAACACACACAGCACTTGCTTCCCCTCCACCATGGAGGATACAAACCCATCCTGCCAGATCAGGACTGCTCCCTCCCTCCCAAACAGCCACAACCCAGACTTTTACTGTCCTCTTCCTGCAAACACGACAGGGCTGGGCTTTCACAAAGCCTTTGAGAGAGAGTCAGCCCCAACCTGCCCTGCCCAGCTTCACACACCAGTGACCAAAGTCCTGGAGCTCCTGAATCCAACCAGAGCGACAGCAGCCAACGGGGATTTCACCACTCAGCCTTGCCCCAGGTCTGGCAGCTCCTGAAGTGGGTCTGGCCAGTCCCCGAGAACTAGGAGAAACAGAGCAACTTTGTACTTGCCCTCAATTAATGAGTGACCTATTTAGAAGAAAATCTGGGCTAAGTAGGATGAAGGAGCTGGAACGGGCTGCTTGGGGGTGGCACAGCACTAACCAGGCTGAGCTCGGCAGCTCCAGAGTCATTTGGGACAGAGAAGCCAGTTCAGAGCATTTTAAGAACTACCCTAAAAGTTTTTATTGCTGGGGAAGAGAAGCCCAGTCTGGAAAGAACCCCATATTGCATATTCTTTCCTGAGTCCACCAGCCAGGGGACATTCCCGACCACCAGCCAGGACTCAACCAGCTCCAGGGCCCCAAAGGCAGGTGGAGAGACCAGGAGAGAGGTGCAGGGTGGGCAAAAGGGAAGGGGCAGCAGTGATAGGGAGCTCCCAGTCCCTCTTCTCTCCGGGCCACAGTGATGCTCTGAGCTGGGAGGTGGGAGCAGTGCAGGAGTGGACCTTTCCCAAGGTGGCAAAGAGCCAAAGATGTGTTTGCCTGATGAAATCCTGCTGACAGCAGGAGCAGTGCTTCAGCTCCATGGCAGCTTTGAAAAGAAGGCGTTGGTCCTACCCAGCAAGCATGTTAAAAGGAAAAGTGCTTATCTGACAGGACGTGCAACTCAGAGGCATATCTCTCCTCCCAGAGAGCGCTGTCTCCCGGAGCTGGCAGCCTCTCCTCCTGCTCCAGAGCCTGGGAAAGCCAAGCTGTCCTGGACCAACCCCAGCAGGAGCTGACACCGCACCTGGAGGCCTCTCTGCAGGAAGGAGACAGGGTGGCAGCTCACACGTTTTAAGCTAAAGCACTTCCCACACTGCACTCAGCTTTCCATCAGCAACACCTCCACACTCCAGCTATCAGGCAAAGCCAGACTAGACGCTACTGATTTATCAAGCTCCTCCTCATGGGAGCTGGAGGAAGGAGCAGCTTATTCTCGCCTCCTCTGAAAGAAAAGCAGTTTTATTTCTGGAGCTGAACAGGGGGGACCCAGGAGCTGGGTAGGTGGGTTTGAGGGCAGCCAGGCTGAGCTGTGTTACCCAGCAGATGTAAAATACTTCCACTACTTCATTTAAAACTGATGTGCAGAGCACCACAGGCACTTGCCTACACCCCAAACAGCAGCCAGAGGTTAGTCAGGCAGGCACACAGCTGACCCTGAGAAAATGCAAGCACTGACCTTGTCCTGTCATGTTCTACTTGTGCTGCCAGGCCACCCGGCTCCTTCAGGGGCTCCTGCAGTGGAGCTGTTAAACCCCTTCAGCAGCTCCAGCACCATTCTAGCCCAGCACAGCTGCCCCTCCAGACCCCCCTCTGCTCTCAAAGTGCTGCAGAAAACCTTTTTCTTGGGAACAAAAAGAGATATGGCAAGTTCCTCAGCACCTGTCCCTCCTGAGGTGCAGCTCCATGGGCTGTCACAGCCTTGGCAGCCAGGCACAAGGATAACCTCAAGGCTTCAGCTTTGTGTTCACCCAACAAGCATCCATAGGGGTTTTAGCAGAATCAGGGCTTTTCCCTGAGGCTGCTGGCACACAGCTGCAGGTCCAAGGACAGCAGCATAAGCCCCATCAGGGATATCCCCAGCTTATTCACTCCCCTCAGCATGCTGGCAAGCAGGCTGGGAGCAGCCAGAGCTGCCATGCAGTTCCAGTGCCATCTCTATAGCAGCTGCCCCCACACAGCCAGGGTGCTCCCTGTTGGTCTCCTGCAGGAGTGAGGACCCAGCCGGGGCAGAGGAGTAGGACACAGATGGGACTGAGCTCTGGGCTGAACCAACACTTTCGAACCCACTCTAGAGCAGACATGCAGGTGTCTAGATCAGGGTAACACCCTCAAGCTGCAAGCAGTCAGCTCCAGAGCAGCTGCAGAGCTGTGGGAGCAGACAGGGAGCTGGACCAGCCTTTAGCTCCCAGGGTGTTGGCAGAATGGCTGGGATCAGGACTCCAGCCCCTGCTCTTAGTTACCACAGCAAAAAAAAAAAAAAAAAAAAAAAAGCAGCTGTAGATCCACAGAGGAGGTTGCCCTGCCCTTCCAGAAATTTGATTTGGGCATAAACACTTCTTTCCTGGAAAGTGTATCCTGGCATTCAGGATTCCTTCCCATCCCACAAAGCTCCCCTAGCAACACTGATCCGGGAGTACCTCACGTTCCTGCAGGAACTCGGCTCAGCCACGTTAACAAACATCAGCAGCTGGCAAGCTATTTAGAGTAGCAGGATTGCTCCCCAGCACCGCTTCCCTCTCCTGTTACCTGCCAGAGGCACAGCCTGCCAGCACTGGGGGTGATGGTTCCACGGCAGCTCCACACACACCAGATCCTCATAGGCTCACCACCACTTCCCATGCAAGCCTAGGAAGTGGCCTTGGAAGAGCCAAACATGGAACAGGCTTGTTTGTGCCCTGCTTGCTCCAGTATCTTGGATTCAAACCTCTTCCTAGAGGTTGGTTACAGAGAAGCTTCTGGAGCTGGGTATTTGATAGCCACCAAGGCCCACAGGGATGCTGCAGCTCTGGGACCCTCTGGCCATCCCCAGGGAGCCTCAGCACACAGCTCCTCTGGCAGCAGAGCTCCTTTGGGCAGCCAAAACAAAGGCCGGGATCAGAAACGAGCCGTTTTTCAGAGCCACAGCCCCCTGGGCTCGGCAAGGATTCCTGCACAGGGTCACCAGGCACCAGGCTGGGGCAAGGCAGGCTGAGGTTGTTCTCACCCCTGACGGGGGGCTCACTGTGCCCCAAGCACTGGGCCATTTACCCTGCAAGGAGGGTCCCTCACTGCCACCCCAGCTGCCAGGCTCCCCTGGCACAGCTGTGCCTGGTTCCAGGCAGGGGGTGAAGGACACCCAGCCCCCCCGGCACTGCCTTTGCTGTGTTTACCAGTCACTCAGCAACCGAGGAAAGTGGCACCGGCTCCACTTTCATGGCCTGCCCGGCTGCTGAACTCTGGCGAACAGCAAGGCAGGGGAGGAGGCGGGAGGACAGCAGGAAGGGGGTACCAAGCTTTCCCTCAACAGTGGATAGGGACTTCCCAAAGAGGGACACCGACCAGAATGCTCCAGGAAAGAACAGGCAGATGCCTGCACGATCTTGGCACTGGGACGGGGCTTGTGTGGAAGCAACTGCTTCCTCCCCCTGCTCCCCACCCAAGACGGGCCATAAATACATTTAAACACACCCTGCGTCCCATGGACGCCCAGGTGTTCCCTGTCACACATGATGAACTCCCTCCTTGGAAAAACCAGCTCAGGAAGAGCTGCCTGGCCACAACTGAGCCAGTCTGTCCACACCTCTCCACGGCCACCAAAGGGATCCTGACCACACTCCCTGCCAGGAGCTGGGATTTTGGGAGACATGGAACAGGAGTGGGAACAGCAGGCTGACAAACCCCGAGAGCCTTTCACTAGAAAAGGCTGAGCAGCGTCAGATCAGACCCAAGCTGTTTGCATGTTGGGAAGCAAAAACAAGCCACTTCCAATCAGCATCAAGTTCCCAAGCCTGTGTTTCATCTCCTGGGAACTGGCTGGCAGAGCCTGCTGGTTGCTGGCACGCAAGCCAGCTCCATGGCCAGCTCACACACCCACCTTGCTGCCCGCAGCCGGGACCCCCTGCCAGCAGCACAGGGAGGGTCAGGAGGCACAATGTTAAAAGCTGTCAGTGAGAGGGAGAAAGGTCACTGAGCAGGGACTTACGGCCATAATCAGTTTATGGGATTTGTTAACAGCTCCAGGCAAACCAGCTCGACCACGTCAGCCCAGCAGCACCTTCCCACGCCGGGGGTGCAGCACAGACAGGGGTTATCAGTGCTCCCCAGGCACAAACAGCATAGACCCATCTAGTAAAAGCCTTCAGCAAACACTCCCCAGGCAGCCCAAGGGAAGAATGGCCACCGTTGGAGTCCTTACCTTTCCTCCCCAAAGAAGGGAGCCTTGGGAAGGCAGGCAGGCACTTTCATGACATGACTCAGTAGGGATTCCTGGCCATACCTGCTGTTCCAACAGTGCCATGCAGCAGGAGCTACCTGAGGTTTGACTGGCACGATGCGAATGCCAGTCCCGAAAGAACATTAACACACACACTCCACCGTGCCCACTCCTGGTGCTGTTCACAGGCTTTGCCCTCCCAGGTGGCCCTAACCCAGTGACAACTGCTGCAAACAACCCTGACCCAACACCAGCCAGTGAGGAGGAGCCCAGAGCTCAGCACAATTCAGGGCTGTGCCAGGGGGAAGCCAACAGTGCACGAGAACAAATCCATTTGCTGCCCAAGAGATTTTTCTCCGCTCAAAGCACTTGCACCAGTTTCTAGCTCTACCTCTCTGCTCTCCACCCCCACTGCCTTGACTATAGTTGGCAAGGCAGGAAAACCCTTCCTGCTCCTCTCTGACCTGAGCAAAGCCCTGCCTGCAGCTCCCCTAGATGAGGATCTGGAAGATGCCATCAGCACAGGCCACACAGCCTGGTCCAGCTGCTGAACACCAGAGCCAGCTGCAATCTCCAGGCTGGCCCCAGGGTCAGCCCACTGTGCCCACTTGGAGACAGCAGGATTTGTGAAGCACCCTTGCAATCATAGAGAAATGGGCTCAAAGATCTTTAATTCCTGCCATGGTGCTAAGTAGAAGTTACGAGATGGTATATAAAACCATGAGAAAGAAGACCAGCAGCTCAGGGTAGCCAGACACATCAAGGTAAGATCTGCCCAGGAGCCCAGTCTTAAGCCCTGGGGACTCCCAGTTAAACACATGATGCTCTCACTTGGAAAAGTCCCACCCCGCTGCTTTGGTATTGGTGTGTGCCACAGCTACACACAAGGGACTCTTCTGAGGTATGAGGAAGGGAAAGGGAGGATTTGTTCATTGTGCCCCTGGTCTGGTGGATCAGGACATCCCACAAAGCACATCCGAGTCATGCAAGTACCACTGCCCTGCCTCTGCCAGGGACGGGATTGTGCCGAGTCAGGCACTTGCCCTGGGCATTTACAGGGCTGTAAAGGGGAAGGCCCGGATTTATCATGCATGCAGGGGCTTTGACTGCAACAAGGGAAGCTCAAAAGCCAGTCTACCCTGTAGGACAGCATGTACACTACTTCAAGGTCTCCCAACCTTCTCAAATTGCTTTCATTCAAAAAAAAAGTTCAAAGTCTGCCACCTGCAAAATAGCTCAAGGCTCACTGTTTATTTCAAGGGCAAACAGGGACCAGCATGAGGAGTTAAGAGCCCTGGGACTCTTGGGAGACAAGCACTGCATGCTACAGCAAGATCTGCACCTTGAACAGCTTCTCTGCCAGCCACACACCCCAGTGGATTCCTACAAACTCGGAGGGAAAGAAACAAGTTAACATCAGCTGTGTTTACAAAAACAACCCACATTATCAACAAGAACAAAAGGCTCCTGGGTAGGGAAGACACAACAGTGAGGACTGACTGTGCTCAGGTACTTTCAGCAGCAGTCCCCAGTATCACAGTACCCAGCTGTTCTCTCGAGAAGGAAGCTACATCACACCTTCACAGTTATTTATGAACACAAATGCTTGGAAAACCAATCCTCAAGTCTGGCGCAGGAACACTCCCTGGTGTCTCCCCATTTCCAGCTACCAAAATTCAGCACTAGCAACAGTCACATCACACAATGCAAAAAGTCAAGTTAGCATCTTAATTTAGTTGATTTTATACGTTTGGTACTGAGCTTTGCAATGCAGCTGAGCCCACTGTAGTTCCTTTAAAAACAGGGACACAGCCTTGGGTCTGTTTTGAAAGGCTTCATTAACACAGCTGGGAAGGATGAACGACCTGTGTGTGCCAGCACAACAGTCAACCTCAATTCTTGACCAAGAGACCTGGTACCACCCTCCCCCCTTCCTGTTCAGCCCTGGCTAACAAGGATTACATTAAGAGCCATTTCCACATTAGAACACGCCACAGACGCAGTCCTTCCACTCAGGCCCTATTAGGAGGGTGGGCGCTTCCTCTGTGTCATCCCTCGCCGCATCTTTCCAGAGGCATTAGCGCTCAGAGCAGACAGCTCTTCCTCCCAGCCCACTTTTCCTTTATGTCTGGAGCCTGCCGTGCTCATAAACGTGTATTATGACATCAAGCTGATATGAAATCATGATGATTTCACTGCAATTAAGTCAGGAGCAGATGGGGCTGACGGAGCTGGCTAAGCAACAAATCTTCTAAATTGGAGAACTCTGTCAAGAGAAATTAAAGCCTTATGCAAAAAGCCAACTCAGGATCACAATAAAATTCCAGATGGAAGGGACTGCAAGGAGGCATCCAACCCAAGCTCCTGTTCCTGAGGCCCCTCCACCTCTTCCACAGTCCATTTCAGGAAAATCACAGCACAAAGCAGCAAATTCCCAACAAGTAACACATGAGAATTCCAACAGACAGAACAGGCACAACACTGCAACAGCAGAGCAATGCAACACTTAAGCTTGGGAAAAAAAACACCATCAACCAGGCAGAATTCCATAGAAATTAGCAAAAAACCCCAAAAACTTTGGGTGGCACACTGTACACGCTTGAGATCTACCAGAAACACGTCTAATGTTTTCAACAGGCAGAGCTTGAGTTTGTCACTTGTTACCAACTCCCCAGAGGAACAGCAGGCAAGGCAGAGTGCCATTACTAATAACTGAGACCCAGAGCAGCCTGTCCTTTCAGAGCCTTTATGGGAGAAGAGAAAAAAGCTCTCAATTGCTTCTAACAAGGAATGGCTTAAATAGGTTAAAAGTAATGAACCAGTACACCGCACATGAGCACTCCGTGCTCCCAATTAAGCAATCCTTTAAAAGGTGGCCTTAGGAAGCCTCTCAGAGTTGGTATAAGGAGGTTAACAAATTGCTTTGAAACCCCGTACGCAGCTCAGTGAGATGACTAAAAACCTGTTGTCACAGCCTAATGTCATTAGCTGAATTCTGGCACTTTCGAGGGAGCACGAGGAAGCGGTTCTTTGCTTTAACAGTCTCTGTTCAAACGATGATTCCTTGTAAAGGGCCTGGGACTGCTTGTAGAAGTTTTTGATTTTGCAGGTAAACCTCCCAAAACAAAACCTTTGCAGAGCTGCAACCAGAAGTCAAGATCCACATAGTTTTTAATGCTTTCAGGGTGAAGTCTTTGTTAAGAGAATACACAGCAAATGGATGTTTGGTACCATGGTGTCTCTTTAAGGAAGGTGGCCATCTCATTCACCACTGAGAACGTCTGGCACAAGCTGCTGCTGCACAACACAACAGCTGACACTAAGCCCCCACTTCTGTGCAGAAAGTAAACTCTATTAACACATATCTGAAAGGCTGACCGGACTCCACACTCCTCACAGGACTTGCAGCTCCAAGAACCACAAACCAATGCATTTTGACACCCCAAGCAGATTGAATATTCTTGCTTACAGAATTCATCAAGGACAGTTTTGTTTCTAAAAGCCTCCTCAAAGTTATGAGCAAATTTAACGGACAGAAAAAATTCTTTATTCTCCTGAAACCAAATGATTTTCTCTGACTTTTAAGTATCTCATGTCAGAGCAAGCAAGTGATGCCAAAACAATTCCAAGCAGCCACACTGCTGCCAAGAAGGCATTTCATTGAAGCTTCTTTCCCTCCTGCCAAGGCCTATTGTCAAACACGTTGCCTAGACAGCAGAAATCATGGATAAGGACATCACAGAGTACTCCAGATACCAGTTTGTAGAAAGATACCAGTTGTTACACCAGGCATTTCTTGAAAACCATCCTAATTTGGATGGGGATGTACTCAAGAGTCTAAAAAACCATCCTATCCAGTGGAATAAGCTAAATTTCTTTTTCCACCTTCCAGGTAACACAGAGCCTGCTGTGCCTCAGAAGTTTCAAAGTGTGCAGAGATATCTCTGAAAGCCCGGCAGACTTTCTGCATCCCTGTACTCCCAGATTATCTACACAAATGTTTATTAGCACATAATGTTCTCCACCTAAAGTTTAACATCTCAGGGCAGCTCCTTCTCCTGTGGGAAGTACACAGTGACCACAGGGAACCTTGATCCAGATCACCACTCCGGGATGGCTGAGTGTGCAGAGCGTGTTAAGATCCTGAAGAAATGGTTTTCAGAATGAAAGACCGACTTTTTCAAACAGTAAAAATATGCACTGTGAGCAGGAACTCTGCTACATGCACGAAAACTGTCTAAAGAGCAAACATACAAACAACATTTACACAATAGGCATCTGGCAGCATTTTCAGACATTTTTTTTAATTTATTCTGACATGCTATAAAGGAATAAATTACACTGTTAAAGAATTACCAGCAATAAAAGTATTTCTTTCTTTCAGCTGGGCTAGAATAGGAGTGAGAAGGAAGACAGCCTGGGGCAGTAACCAATGTGAACTCTGCATGGTGCAAGGCTGCCCCCAAGAACAAGAGTAAGTCTGGTCATATCCACTTCACAAGAACTTGAAAGAAAATGTCTTGGTTTAAAACCATCCAAATTTTCAAATCATTCAAATTTTTCTTAAAACTAGCAATCACAAGTCAGTCCAGCCAATGCATGACATGGCAATGCTCGGAGGCTGCCAATACCGGGTCTGCAAAAGATGCCACTTCGTTTTAAAAAAAATCCAATCTCAGAATAGAGGGCTGGTCTCAAACAACAAGTTATAAAAATGCAAGACTGCCCCTTCCCCCTCAAGGAAAAAATACAAAATTTATTTAAAAACAAAATGAGGAAGAGTTACAACACTAAATCTAAAATGATTTAGAAAGAAATATGACTTCTTTTGCTTAACACATGGCCTCAAAACTTGGTTTAAAAACAGGGTAATGTAAATTTCTTAAACTGAATTAACAAGGCAAATTAAAAAAATTTCATTTCCTTACAGAAACAGTTTTTTAGTTTTTAATGAACTTGTAAACAAAAAAGCTCCCGCTTCAAAATAAAAACAAAATCCCAGATCATATAGATGTTTACAGTGATTACATTTATCTAAGCAACTTACATACAGGTTCAGTTGTAAGATGTTAACTAAATTTCGTGACAAATATGCTGTTTTTCCTTTTACCAAGAACATTATAGAGTTAATGCAGAGTCCTAAAGATTATCTAGTAGTCGCTAAGTTTCTCTTAAGTCTTCACTTTAGATGCTGTTATTTCTAGCACAGGTAAGCAGGCAGAGTCTTTCATATGCTTAAAAACTGGAATCTTTGGTTACTACCATGTCAGCTGGCTTGGTATGTTGCACATAGAAGCCAACAACTTTAAGAATGTTTTAAGTGTACAACTTTCAAAACCCAGGGAGGAATAACCAGAAAAGAGTGCACAATTGTGAGCATTTACAATTATCACAACTGTTGCCGAAGACTGTTCATGCCATTCTTCCAAAACAATGAGATCTCATAAGCAGTGTAGTTCAAAGTAAAAAGGTAACAAAAATTGGCATATGCACAATTTTCTCCACTTGTGTGTCAACCATTAGTTAACTTTTCCACTTGAAAAAAATGCAATAGAAAACTGGACACCATGTTTCACTATCTCAGTAATATTCACAATTACAGCTGCTACAACTCAAAGTGCAGCATCACTGACACTGCCCAGAGCCAGTTTATACTGATATTAAGTTCTTTACACCAAGTAAATGGTTGCCCACAGCCACTGGAAAGTGTACGTATGAACTAAAATTTCTAGGATTTGGGGAGTGACAAGTCCTGCTCCAATCTGCTCTGCTTTGTCCCATCCTCGCCATGCTCAGAAACCTGCAAGATAAACACAAGGGCAACTTACTCATACGGGATTAAAACAAGAAACAGCCTTCACAGTAGGAGAATTAAACATCAGTTATGGTCATTCAAAGGGGAAAATGCTGTTCCATCTTGGAATTGCAGAGATCCTGGCATCCATTTCCAAAGGATTTGCCATCACCCTTTAGCTCAAACAGGCACCTCTTGCTCACACCTACTGCTGGCACTGGAGAACAGGTTTATGCACCAGCTGGATGCCACATTCCGCAAGCGGGAATTCAGACCAACAGTTTGAAAACAAGATGTGTTATTGCCACTAGGAAACAGGATGTAATTTCATAGGATTGTTTTCTACTTGTCTGCAGTGTCTCATGTTTATATCCTTGAATGTCAAACTGTCATCTGACTGCAGTGTGCTCTTCAGAGACACAGCATGGCACTGTCACATGGATAGAAGGGAGAGACACAGGAATGACTTACCTTACAGTAACTGGTGTCACCACATCCCCAGACAGACCCCACTCTGGGCAGCCAAAACAGAGCCAGAACCTGTGACAGTGACCCAGCACACCTCTGTCCTTGGAAGGACAAGTGAAAACTCACATGACAGGGTAGGTGGGGCCTCAAGAATAATTCTCTTAATGTTCAGTATTCCAAATGACAAGTTCAAGACATTGTGGGAGAGTGAAGGAATACATAAAAATCTCCAAGAACCAGTTACTGCAAGCTAAGCCAGTCTTCCCTTCATGCTCATTTCTGGAGACTCAGGTGACAGTGCTGTGCTTCACAGAAGTAACAGGAGTCCCAGCTGAGGATCACTTTGCCAAGTGAGTTTCCGTTCTGGATGCCCTCCAAAAAGGATGGTCTGTCCATGGATGAATTCAGCTGAGCAACAGCTCTTGAGTTTTTGCAAGAGAAATCTCTTCACAGTGAAATACAGACAAAGCTGACCTCAGCTATAGCTTGTGCTGTCATCCGGAGAGAAGCAAGTGCAAACAAGTCTTAATAGCATGACATTCTACCCAAAATGTATCTGGAGAGCACCCAGAACACAGCTTTAACTCTTACAGAACAGGCTAGAGGTCATTTATAAAAGGTTCAATAGCTTTGTTTGAATCTGAATGCACTGAAGGATATTTCTCTTGATCCAGCACTAATCATATTAAAAAAAATTCTGCACCAGAATTAAGACAGCCATTCCCACTTGACTGTAAATTCCCACAGAAACCCCAGTGATTCCTTAGTTCCCTAACCCTTACTTGATGCATACAACCAAGACTTACGCTGTTTTTCCATTTAGCGTGTTCAGCAGCAAACACTGATTCATCATTTGAACCATTTTCTCCATCAAAGCAGCCAAAACTAAGTCAACAAATGAAGAGTGTGGAAAGAAACAGATAGATTCATTGCTTTAGAAACCTGAACATTTCAAGTGAAAAATGGGATCCTGAACCTGAGGACAAAGGATGTGCTAACAAACAATATGCTGCTATTTTTAGAATACCTCAAATCCAAGGTATTATAGGCAAGAGAACATCCAGCTTCTGCTACAGAAAGTAACAGGGAACTGGATTCGGCCCATAATATCCCTTTCAAGTCCTGTTAAGACACAGCCCAACCACAGCTGTCATATGAAATAGAGACACTCACGGAGCACATGAAACACTGCTGGTATGAAGAACGTGCTGAAGAATTTGTTGGCATCTCTTTAACAGATCTTCACTACATACAGGGCCAGCTCAAACCTGCACATTCATCACTCCTTGTCGCTCACTGGGGTGTTACCCAAACCTTTGATAATCTCCGTGCTACGTGAGGGATACTCAAATTGCTTTATTACCACTATAGCTGCAATTGTGATCTATGGGTAACTGTCCTGTCACACCCTAAGAAGCTCCTCAACTTGAAGTGCTCAAATTTTGTGTATTTCTCTAGACAAGCAGTGAAGGTATTTCGTTGTCAACTGGCTAATTCTCAAGTAGAGAACTAACAGTCTGTGCTGAAAAATGCTGCCATGACCACAGGCGTCCAGCGAATGCTAATGGGCACTGCTGACAGGCTCACAGAACTCTGCACTGACAGAATTAAAACACCTCTCACAAATAGAACTGGTAGACTTTATCCTACAGATTGACTGCTTGAGTCAGTTTTATGATTGAGGAAAGCTGACTGTAAGCACTGTTACAAATCACACCTGAACAACACTGTCAAGAGAGCCAGAGTCAAACTTCCCCAAGTCAGCAGAGAAGCTCTTCAAACAGTGCACCTCTCCCAAGTACAAAACCAGCTGATCTTGCTGTTACAAAAGACACTGCAAAGAGTTGCAGAGAGGCGTAGGAAAAAAAAAAAACAAAGAGAAAAAAGGCCATGGACAGAACAGGTTACTCTGGAAACGGACAGAATATTCATCCTGAATAACCTATAGGACTCAGAGAAAATTTAACATGAATCTGAGTTAAGGAAGCTAGGAGTACCTGCAAACGAGCAAACATCTAGACATTGTCTGACCACCACCCTTGGATGAACATCTTCAATAGTACTTGCAATTTATAAATAAATGCACCTGTAAATTGCTCTTTCTGGGACTCTTGTTAAACTGGATATGGTTATCTTAAGCGTAGAATTTCATACTATGAAACCTTTTAAGTCACTTCCACACAGGCTTTGCTACAGCAACTACAAAAGAATTTAACTGAACTCTGGAAAAAATAACCAGGTATTTCATTAATCTCCAATTTGGCAGGAACACGTAAGCCATGCAGACACTCCTGCTTGAGCTTAGCTTTTTGGGTTCAAAAAGATCTTCATTAATAGGCAATATTCCCCACAAAAAGGCATTTAGGATTTTAGAAATCAGCAATCTTTACTTTGATGAAGAGATTAAGCATCTGAAGAGAAGTCTTCAGATGTTTGCCAAGCACTGCTATAATGCTTTGCTGACATTACAGCTTGATTGATCCAAAGGTCACAAGCCTTTCTTTAGGATGGGGAGGGAAGAGGAGAGATTCCCTTAAAAGGCTGCTACTCCATGCAAGAGCCAATGAAATTCTGCTAAAAACCCAGGAACTTCACCATAGCTACAGCAATGGGTCTCATTCCCAAAGGACAGCATGATAAGGAATGTCCGCGAGGAAACAGAAATGGTCTCTAAAGCTCCACGGTAAGGCAGTTTTCCCGCTCCTTGTGCCTCTCAGTCAGCTCAGCTTTGCACTCTGGCACTAAAGCATCACTACAAGGTGGAGGCAGATAACCATTCTAATGACTTTTTCTTCCCTTACAGCACTTGGTCAGAGACAGCCTGAGCCAGGAGGGCAGCACATTAAACCTCAGAATAGGTGAGCAAAACAGTATTTCACGAGCTCACAACTTTATTTTCAGGGCAGATTCCACTTACAGATCATCACAGCCTGCATGCCCTTCACTGTAAGCACGAGCTCTTGTGAAGAATGTGCATTTTTGCTCAGATTATATTCTGCTCTAACAGCCAACTGTTCCACACCCCAAACTGGGCTGGGTTCTGAACTTCAGTCAGAGCTTCTATACTGCAGAAAGCAATCTACGCCCAGATGCTTCATCACCCAGCCTGCTACATACTGGTGTTTCAGCTGAAGGAACTGGTTTACAGCCTTCAGTGCTGTCACACCTGTCAGCTCCAGCCAAACAACCTGGACTCTTTATGCCAAAATCTGACATTCAACAGTACCCTAGGAAATTTATTTTTTTTCCAATCTTGGGAAGAGCAGCAAGTATTTTACTACTTCATTTTTTTCTGGATGAGTGTAACATTTTTGGATAGATATTGTGATTAAAGACACCTGGTAAGGTTTGAATGCTGCCACAATACAATGGTTTGATAAGTTTATTGTAAACACTCATGTATTTCTTTGACTTCCAAGTCTGTCATGTTAGATGAATATATAATTTTAGATATACGAAAATGATAGACAAGATGTACTGAAGAGCAGCAAGTACTAGTAATACCTCAGTACAGAACTTAAACCTTGCTTTTCCAGTCTCACTCAAACACTCTTGTTAGCTTTAATTTTGTCCACAGCTCAGCTTGAGAAATTGGTGTCATTACAAGATTGTAACAGTCACTAGCTGTGGCAGTTTCATCTCCATGACTCACCAGCACTAGGAGATTTACATCACACAAAAAAAAAAAAAAAAAAAAAAAAAAAAAGGTATTTTAAAAGCTTCTAGACCATGTGGAAAAAACAACTGTATGTGCCTTTTCAGAACTCCAATTTTCAGTTATTACACAATTACATCCTGAACATGTCACAACATTTCCCTTTGAAACCATAACCTAGAAACAATTTAAGATAATCAAGAAACCTGAAGCCCCACCCCAGATACTTCAGAAAATTGTGACTTGGCAATCCACAGCAATTTGGGGTTACTGCTTGACTTAGACAAGGCATTTTGAGTTCACTGGTCCCTTCCTTTAACTCTGGACCAAATGTCTCAATGTAAACCCACTGGAGGAAGCCATATCACTCACAATTTTCTGTTTCCCATGTTTGAGGCATACAGAATAGAAGCAAACCCACAGCACTATACCACCTGCCACAGAGCAGAACCCAAAGTCTCTAGAACCTTGCCTAGTTAATGAAAATTATCCCTTAAGAAGTGTTAGGTCTAGGATTTTGGATTGCATTATATATTTATATATATATAAATATATATATATATATGTATATATAAATAAAAATAAATAAAAATGTCACATTCCCAACACCAAGTTTCTTGTTTTTGGAAAGTGGTTAATGCAGGAGCAAAAGATGCAGTGGTTAAAATGACCCAACATCCCCAGAAGAAATGATATGAATAACAAGGACATTTTGGTATAAAGTTAGTAGTCAAATTCTCCAAGGACGTCTTTTGGTTTTGCTTTTTAATTTAACAGCCAAATATATTTTTTAAACCACCTCCTTGATCTAACACTTAAATTGCCGACATTGTCCAAATTAGTGTAATTTTTTTTTTTCCTGTAACGTCACTTGGTTCTTGGCTACTAACCTTTCATGTTACTCTTGGATTTGTCAGTTTGCTTGCCTGTGGGGGTTTGGGCCTGCTGCCCCTGCCCACTGGAAGAGGCTGCCTGCTGTGCTGCTTTCTGCTTTAACATTGTCCAGTCGAATGTGTAGTCATACTGGTGGTTCAAGGTCCTAGAAAAGAGGGAAATATTTTACTGGAACACATCATGGCTTCTTTATTGCTAATACCAAGCCTTCTTTGAAATCCCAGAACTAGAGGATAACTCTTTCTGTAAGCTGCTTTAGAGATTATGAATGGTATAGAAATGCTAAGTAATGCTACCTTAAAGGGATTCTTGCAGCAAGCCCGAAAACCATCCAGCAGTGTTTCCTCACTGGTTACACAAAGGTCTGCACTTGTGGGAGCAGCACTTCCTCCCAACCCACCTTACCCACTGTCTGCACTGAGGTTCTGAGCTTTTTTTAACATGTATAATTTTAAGGAGAGACTGCGGTATTGTACATCACTGAACAGAAATGGCTTTAGATTCCAGACACCTGGAGGGAGACTCAAGAGATCAGTACCAGCTCTTCTTTTGACAGATGCTCTTCACTCCACAAGGCTGAATTTATGTTCTGGTTCTCTAACAAGCTCAGTGAAGCAGCACTATTCCCCTCCACTGCAACCCATCTCCTGGGCACCACTGATAGTCCCACCACCAAGTACCAAACATAAAAACCTTCACAGACTTTTACCAAAGGGTCAATTTTTTAAAGCTACTTGCAACAGAATTTTAAGTATGGGCTCAACCCTCTATCATTAGTGGTCACATCACACAATGCAAAACAAGAGAATCTTTTCCTTTAACGTTGAATAGTTAACATATTTTTCAGGTCATTTAAACAGCTTTTTAAACTCTGAAAGGAAAGAAAGGGCCAGAACAACTTCCTACACCACACACATATGGAGCTGCTCTCTGCAGTGCAAGTCCCACAGAGCAGTTCCCAACTGGTAAAGCCCTGACAAATTTCTGTACTTTTCCACTTTGAGACTGACCTGAAAAGAATACGGAATAATTGCCTCAGATACATGTAATCTGGTGCCTCTTCAAAGCGCAGGCCACGACAGTAGTTCAGATACATGGCAAATTCTGCAGGGAATCCCTGTAAATCAACAGTGTTAATCAAGCCATGGCTTGCAGCAAAAGGTTTCTAACAACCCTATAAGAAGGCAAAAAGATGTGTTTCTTTCTATAATAGCAGAGGAAGACTGGCTGAGGATGTGTAAATTAATTCCACTTTGCCCCTAGTTATTAATTTATATTTCAGAAAGTGGATTTGATCAGCAAGACCCCAGGTACACATTTCCTTTCCCAGAACTGCTACCTGACGCATGTTTTGCAATCACAAGCTGTCTGCTACCAAAACCTTCAACATACGTACTTAAAAAGCACTTGGTTCATCCTAATTAAATCTTGTCCTTATGAACTAAGTATCTAAAATAATAAGATGTGATTGTCTCTTGGGAGATTCCACTCTTGTTTCCTTGATAATCTACTAGAGGCAAGGTCACTTAGTGGTATTAAATGTGAAAACTTAAATCATGGAAACATCTTTCAAAGATTTCCTGTTTTACATTTTTATACATTTAATGCTGTATTATAGTCTACCTGAAAACAGGTAATAGCATGTAAATAAAATACAGGATATAACATCCCTGGAAGTGTTTAAGGCCAGACTGCATGGGGGCTTGGAGAAACCTGGTCCAGTGGAAGGCATCCCTGTCCACAGCAGGAGGATGGAAGGAGGTGATTGTTAAGGTCCCTTCCAACCCAAACCATTTTAGGATTCTATGAACAGTTCAACACTTTGAAAGATACTGTCAGATTGATGTGCCAAACTAGAAAGTGCAACGCTTGGTGCTGCTGTTTGATGTGCAGGAACTACCCCATGTTCTCAAGGACCTTTGTTAACAAGCATGTGGCTGCCATAGAGCAAGAAAAATCTTA
Source organism: Acropternis orthonyx (assembly GCA_035583155.1). NCBI lineage: Eukaryota > Metazoa > Chordata > Aves > Passeriformes > Rhinocryptidae > Acropternis > Acropternis orthonyx. Next base: position 16,720,189 of record JAWWEU010000029.1, read on the forward strand.
AGACTCAAAGGACAACATTGGAAAACATCATTCTGCAACATGGCTCTAAAGCTCACTTGCATCCAATTCCACTGTAGCCTCTACTTGAGTTAGAGAAGACAATATGAACAATCTAGAAGAGGCAGAAAAAGGTGCATGTGGACAGACAGCTCCACCTTGGTTGTTTTACTTCTACATGTAAGGCTCCACTGCAGAAGTTGAACTGAACAAGCCTGACCTAGGAGCTGGAGAGCTTGCACAGCCAACAGTCAGCAAGACCTGAATGATGGTGGCACGAACTATGCCAAGAAGCAGCAGCAAATGCCTGCCCTGTTACACACATTCACAGTCTAGCTGGGTGGCCAAACACAAGGCACTCAGTGCCTGTCAGAGAATATTATTCAGCAGCAAAGGCCACGTGAGACTATCTAATACATTTGCTCCGGTTAGGAAAAAAACCACAAACAACCAAACGAACAACAAAAGAACTTCCATTTCACAGTATGACATCATTGGGAAACTCTTACCTTACACAAAACCTCAACAGGAGTGGACATTTTCTTTTCACTAATCTTTTCATACTTTTGCTTCTTTGTTGCAGCCTGTGGAACATGTAGGTCACAATATAAGAGATATTGTGCAACACTGGATTAACAAGGACAGCAGCAAAAAAAAAAAAAAAAAATGACAAAAATCCTTTGGTCAACCATAAGTATTTTATGTGAAACCTCCAAGTCCAACACACTTATTGCAAAGAGAATGAAGGTCAATCTGGTATTAAGATTTGGGCACAGTTTAATACCATTTGTCGCAGTCTAATGCTTCCATCACATGGCACAGCTCGTGTAGTTCTAGCTGCTGCTTTTGTCCATTAAACACACCAGACTTGCATTTACATTTGCCAAATTTGTATTAATTCCCACTCAGTGCCCCATTCAGGGCTGCCTGGTGTTTCAGTAAGCGCCATTTCCATTCATTTGCAGCTGAAGAGTTCCAGTGTCCCACAAGCTGCTGCATTTTTAGAAAACTTGCAGCTGCAACACCACTGGAGTTCTACAACTCTCACATGAAGGAAGAAAAATAATTCAAACATGGAAACAAATCACTGAAGTCTATGTAACAGAAATAAGAAGTATTTGCCATGCTTGTAGTTGGTTCCCATACATGGAAATACTGGAACAAGTCTGCTGCAGCTAATAATTACTCAGTGGTGCCATAACCTGGACTGAAGATACCACTGAGGCTGAACTTGCCAGGCAAGAGATTATTTCCATGCTCCCTACAGTAACTCAAGGAGCCATTAACCATGTTATTTTCTATTTCCCAGAAGGGCCTCAGCCTACAACAAGACAATAATAATTGGCAAAGATGACATAAGCTATTGTTTAGCATAAATTTTAAGGCAGTCAAACAATACACATTTGGCCTGCTGCGCAAGAGGCAGAATCCACATTCTATAAATATCATGCTTTGGGAAAAGCTGCTTTGTCTAACTGAAGCTAAACATTACATAAACCCACCTATCCCAACCAGCAGGCAGAAGCTTGATACCCAAACGTGAAAAAAAACCCAAAAGGCAGGGTGGGGGAAGGAGGGAAAAAAAAAAAAAAAAAAAAAGGCAACATAACCTACCTTTAATCCTTGCCAAGGCAGACTGGTTCTGTTAAAGTACATCAATACATAGCCTAGAGACTCCATGTCATCCCGACGACTGCAGGAAAGAGGAGAAACCATGAATTACAAATTCTGGTATTTCATACCTTATTCCAAACAGTGCAAGCATTCAAAAATGTAAATAAAAAATAATTAAGGAATAAAATCTAAACTTTGATGAAAAGAAAGGTCTCTAATACAGCTAAAACACCAAGGTGCTTGTGATTGCACTGTAATGAGTCTTCCCCAGCAGAAAGGGATCCTATTCACTTTTTAAGCAGGAATACTCAGTAGCTATTGTGTGTTCTAAGTCTCCATCTGCAGTTACATTCATTTGGCAAAGAAAAACTTTGGAAAATTAAAGAAAAAGAAACATTAAATGCCTTTCCTGCTTTATTAAGTAGCTCAGATAGAAACTGAAGTTTTTCTTGTGGGAACCATAGAACGCATTGCAAGTGATACATGGTTTTAGCTTTAACTTCATTAAGGGAGATTTTATCCCTGAACTTTCCAGTCTGAGATCAATCCTGACCATCTAGCCCTGAAAGGGCACCACTCCTTCCTTCCTTCACTTCTGTGAAAAAACTCTGAATTGTCTCTGGTTTTAGAGAAACAAGCAATAGTGAAAGGTGCATGCAACAATTTGAGAGGTGCCTCTGCTTTCTTCCCACAAGTTTTGAGGCAGCTGGAGAACTCCAAAGCAAGCCATCCACTGACTTTGAGAACTTGGACACAAATTCTCACATAAAAGGCTTTAAATGTTTTCTGCACATGCTCCAGATCCTCCCTTCAGCCACATGAGCACCATCATACTTTGCTACACAGCTTTCATGAGTGCTAAGACAGGTACAGTTCACTGAAGTGGAAAACACATGCCAGGACTTTTTTTCCTCTTGGCAAAGTTGCCTCTTCCCAGCTGTGGTAAAATCAGATTATTCCTGACTGTCCCTCTGCAGCAAACGTCTATTTAACATGAGACAGAAAAGTAACTTATTTTTCTCTTCCCAGCTCTGTTATTGAGAGAAACTGGAGGGTATTGCAGCTGCTCTGCCACCCAGGTCTGCAATAAAAGGATTTAAATGGTGGGTCAACTCTCTAACCCTTTGAGGAACCACTTCAGGCAGCTATCCCAGAAGATCACCTTGGCTCCCTAAAGATTTTACCACAAGGCCAAAAAAGCACGAACAGGTCAGGGAAGAGAGGATTCGTTCCTTCCTCTCGACAGCAGCTTGCTCTGAGATCATCTCAGCTGCAACATGAAACTACAGACAAAGACAGAGGGATGAAAAATTCTACTGAGTACACAACTCCAGCCTGCAAAACTTGCTCATTCTGTGAGAATTGCAGATTTTAATCACCAACAGGATTCAGGGAACCTGTATGGGGCCATGACATAAAATAACACTTTCTGAGAAGGCAATGATAAATTCAGAAACAATAAAGGGATGAATAGATTCCATCCCCCATCCAGCTCATTGTTTTAATGTTTAATATCATGATTTCATAGTAGGAAACCTTTAGTCCTGTACATCAGTAATGAGTACATTACATTTGAGCATACACTGATAAAAGTGATTTTCAGGGACAATATTCATTACTAAAATGGATAACATTGCAAACAGTTCCTTGAGCACAGCCGTCACTACTTACAGGAAAACATGTTCTGCAACAGATAAAAGTACAGGACTAACAGTTGTAATATTCTGCTATAAGCTTCAGAACTGGTTTCTCTTGATTACAGGAATTTATTACTTGTTTGTCTCACCGCTGGCTTGATCTAGACAGTTTAGTAGCTTTTAGCATGCACCAAGCTACATTTCTAATTATAACAGATTGCCCATTACCAGTAGATATGGTGTAAGACCTCCAATTATATTCAAAAGCAACAATCCTTTGCATATTCGTCCTTCCCTCTCAGGTGCTTGCACAGCTATTCCCTTACCAGAGTTGTTTGGGATCTGTGAAACACTCTTACTTCAGAAATTACACCTGTCATTTACCCTCCTTGACCCACATGTCAAGCAGGCTTAAATAATGACACTGACAGGCAATAAAATACCCTTAAGGAAATTAAAGCAAAGATGAACATGAAGCATTTTAAAGCACCAAGGATTTGGGGGTTGCATGTTCTGTTGAAGTTGACCACCAAAGATTCTGTCATTCCCATCTTGATTAAAATAATGAAGGTCAGAGCCACAGCCATTCATGGCAGTTTTAACTATCCAAGTGACCTCAGCATCACATGGTAAAGCCTCACTATTACACTTCTATATGAGAATATTTAGGCACACGGGTAAGGAAGAGAAGAGAGCCATCCCTTCACTATTCTCATGAGTACCCAACACTTCCAACCAACCCGAAGTGCTCTCTCCACTGAACCACTGCTGGGATACTGTAGGGACAGTATGTTTTTGATCCAAATGATAAAAACATGTTTGTTGACTAAGCAAAGCTCAAACATATAAATATACACACACATGTGTACATACATACAGACACATGACTATGACTACACCAGAAACTAAAATACAGTGTCAATGGAGATATTTAAGTCTTGCTTGCAGGCAAAAGAAGAAATAATAGTTTACTATCTTGAAGAGAGTAAGAAAACAGAATATCAGCTTCAGAACACTTTCTGGTTACAGAAAGCCATCTCAAGCCAGTCAACAGTGGTGCTGACAGGTAGCAACGCATCAGCAAAGTGCACCATTTGTGAAGGTCCTCCAACAGATCCACATCAAAGTATGTCTTAGCCTTTAAAAAGCCAAACCAGTATGCAGAACATCCACCTCCTGTCTGCTAGACATAGAGTCTCTTCAAAAAGCAAATTAGGTGCTTGGATTTTTTGCCTACCATAGGCAGCCAAAAACCAAGAGCATTTGCAAAAGGGTGGATACACTTACTCATATAAAATTAGTTCAGACATTTCAGAAGCTTACAAAGATCACCTTGCAGCCTCCACAGCACAGCAGGAATCTTGCACTCACCTCTGCTCAATGCCAAGATGTGCATTGATGCTGGCATATCGAGCTGTGCCAGTGAGATTTTTGTCTTCTCTATATGGTATGTGTTGCCTTGTCCTGTTGTCCCGGTACTTTTTGGCCAAACCAAAGTCAATAAGGAATAACTTAAAGAAAAATGAAAATAGGTTATATTCCTATACAATCCAAGAAATTCCCAATTTCTGTCACTCGGCATTAGCTACATTTTAAGACACTCAGACAATATAACAGCCTACAGTTAAAAGAAGCAAAGTAACAGTGCAGAGGCAGAACCAGCTTTAACTAGCCAGTTAAAAACTTAATAGTGAATTAGTTCAAGCCTTTTCTCAATCCACTGGAATAATTAGATTGTGCTACTCAGCATCTGTAGCTTAGTTCTACAACTATTTTATGTTACTTTTGTAGTTCCTATCACATGAGCTCAATAACTACAGTGAACAGTTGAGGAAGGAACTGGCACAGTGAAAGCACACCAGGAACCCCACTGGCACTGGAGCAGATCACACACAGAGTTAATGGCAGCTCAGCAGCTTAATGCACATGATGCACATCCTGCAACCTTCTGTCTCAAGGAACAATGACCATTTTGCAGAGCACAAGGCCAAAGCCTTCAACAGCAAACATGACATCCTGCTCTCAGTTCTTTGCTCAGTAAGACTCCCAGGACACTATCACAGCAGCATGACAGAGTCTCTAATGATTTTAATCCAGAAAGCTGGAGCCTAGTAATGGAAGCCAATTTGGGTTTCTAATCACCAAGCTGGTCCAATGATTTGGTATTTAGCAACACCTGAGTGTGTGCTATCAGGGAGCTGACAGCCAGCCCACCTACTACACGGGTTAATCCAGACTTACTTCTCACAACCAGATTTCAGGACTAGGCAAAAAAAGCTGAGGCAGAAATACCTAAGGAATGTTTCAAACTCTAGCAATCAGTCTTCAAGCTACAAATCATGAGCTCCTGATTCCAACACTGGATTAATGCTACAGGATCAAGGACTACAACCCCTCCAGCAGACTGATGAATGCTGCAAAAGTAACTTGGGTGGGGGAACAATGTGGGGGAAAGCAGACATCTAAGGTTCGATAAAGTCTCAGTAAAAAGCAACTCAGTATCACCTTAAAGCTGACTGCAGAACACAAGACGCAGCTTTAAAAGCAAACTGAAGATTATATGCAGGTGTACCTGCAACCAAGGCTGAAACAAAGGGTCACTCTAGCACATGGGAAGTGCTGTGAATTATGAAGTGACACTCAACATGGAAACATCCAAGATACTGGAAGTTTCTGAACTGCAGAGTAGCTGTGTTTTAGAATTCTGGTTGAAGACGACTTTCTAACTCTAGTAGTCTAGACAGGAAGAAGAAAAGCTAAAAACCTCTTAAACTACTGGTGTGTGAGCAGAAAACCTGGGATTGAGGTCTTGCCATGATTTATATGAAAACACAAGGCACAGCAGTTCTATACGTGCTGTTCTGGTGAAAGTCACCCTGGAAGCCCAGAATGCTTTGAGCAAGAGGCCATAAACCCAAGTTTTTAAAGCAACTACACTACTCAGACAGCTCAGCCAAGTGGGGGTCTTGGCTTTGTTGCACCCACCACTGCTGCCACTACAGTGAGCACACACATCTTCTCAAGCTACCAGGCAATCATTTGATATACCAAGAAATATTTGATACAGAACTCCCAAAGCAGACAGTGCAAAGCTTTACGTGATTACTATACTGCAAATGCAACTTCCATAGAAGCAAAGCCTGAACTCGAATTTTCTTAATTTTTTTTCTTATTTTCTGATTTGGTCCACAACACAGACCTGTTTTGTACTAGTCAAGTAACTGGATATTATTTTACAGCACCAATCCCCAACGGGAGGTTTAACTTATTCCCTCACTTATGATTCTGTATTTCTCCCTAGATGGGTGGAAGGCAAAGGAGTCAGAATTAAGTTGGAAGACGCAGTCCGATGTGGATGAGCACAGAACATATCAATGCCTGTCAGCAGGAACAGGCATATTCCTACAGATAACCTCACACCACCTTAATTCTCTTTGTTGCACTATCAGCAGGAAACTGGAGAAGTAGGGCACAATTTTTGCCAAGAGCAACTAGAGAAGTAGATCAAAGCCTCTGTCTCTGTTAAGAAAGTTTCAGTAGCAGACAACAGAAGGCTGTCAGCTTGTGTACAGCAGCTATCTTCCTGGGATTTAATCCATGGAGACTACTGTGGAAAGCTATGGACCAATTCTACGGCCAAACTCCTGAGGTATGATTCATACTCAGCAATTTCCAGCTGTCCTGCTACAAACTGGCATATGTCCTCCTTTCTCTCCAATTCATCTTCTCTTAAAGAGAAGAAGAACTACATTTAACACTACAAAGTAAGCTCATGCTTCTCTAAGACACAGCTTGTTGGAGTAATTTCATTTTATAAGCACAATGGATGAAAATATTAGCCTTCATTACATATTTGGGGAGATTTTGAACAAAAACTGTACAGAAAGGAGTCTGGCTGAAGCAGTAACTGAACTTCTCCATGTGCATCCACAGACATTGCAGGAACCCTACTATTTCACCAGGGTGGCATGTCTATCCTTCAACACATTCAGTAGACTGCCTTTGAGTTTTAAAGGCCAAAAACAAAACCTGCATCTGAAATCAAGCACGTACATTTAGCCCTATCAAAGGTCAGAAATAATTCCACAATTTAAACAAGCACCACAGGGAAACATCTTAGTAATGTTACATGTTTGCCAAGTATGTCTGAATAATGCCAACATAAGAGGTGCTTCTGCAAGGTCTACAATCTCCAGAAAACCAAAAAAACAAAAACCAAAAAAAACGAAAAACAAAACAAAAATAAAGCACATGAATTTGGGGTTGAGGTTGGAATAGGAGACAGTTCAGACCTGGTTTAATCCTGAGAAAGATGGGTCCTGAGAAGTACTAACAGTCATGCTTCTTTTCCTCTTCCCCACTGGAGATTCTAAACACTGAACAAACAATAGAGGGTGGCAGTGCATCAAACAGTATTGCTTACATTGCAACATTGGCCGGCGCAGACAGGCAACACCGAGGCGTTCGAGAAAGAACAGGGTAGCCAAATGCCATCCTTCTTCCACCAAGCACTGTAGTTTTCAAAAAAAACTATGTATACTTGCATCTTTTTTTTTTATTATTATTACTTTTTTTCCAAGGAGAAAATTTGAAAGATGTGACAAGGTAAATTTCAACTGTGAGCCGCTCCAAAATGGCACTGCCTTGACCAGGGATAGCAATGGTGACATTTGGCTCTATTAAAAAAGGAAATTAAAGTTTTGCTTACAAATGCAGCCTTTGGTTCCACAAACTGCCCTTCCCCCAAAAGACATTTAGAAAAAGTAAATCTTCAGTAAGGAAGAGGTAGAAGGCATTTAGTCACCTTAAAGTTTACTTTCATAAGCATGCAGGGCTTATTTCTAACAGCTGGAAATTCATCTTTTAAGGTGGGAGCAAAATTTCTCCCAATCACCAAATTAGAATTTGGAAAAAAATCAATTTTTTTTTTTTTTAAATATAACTGACAGGAAGCTACTGGAACAAGATTACCATGCTATTCTAGACTTCCTGGCTGATTTTCTTTAAATTGTGTATAGTCATGTCTAAAAACCCCAAACTGCACTTAGTTACAAAAAGAAACATTAAATATTGTATGGTGGCAAGTGTTTCCTAGATAAAGCACTTGATTCCAAACTGAAGTAACTCATTCCTCATTTTGCTCATGCAAAACTATCAATTTGCACTTGGGTCAGGAACTATCTCCCTAATTTCTAACCCCCTGAAACATAAATGAAGCACATGCCCACAGACAGTGTTTAACCACTGTATCATTGCGTGGCTCCCTAACTAAGCTACTAATGGGGAAAATCTATAATGGTTTACAGACAATTTTGTCTTTCATTTCAGTTGATGCAAATCTAATGTGTTCCTCCTCTAAAGTAAGCACAGCAGTAATTTCTAGGCCATTAATCCACACCAAGATGAACTACAGTGCAGCAATGCCAACCTAGCATGACTGTGCAAAAGTAGAGAAAAATGGCCCAAAAAAGAACAACTGGAAATCAGAAAACTAGAAAACTAGGAAAAAACAAAAATAAAAGTTTTCAAGTTATACTATAAGTCATGCCAGAAAACTAAGGAGCCTAACTGCTCAAAACAGCAGAGAAAAATAGAGCTGTACAGAGTGAAAGTATGAAACTTGGGAACAAACAAAGTTTAACAGCAACAGGATTACATAAAGACTGTCTTTCAGCTGGTATTACAAGCTTTTCCAACGATGGTTGTATCTAAACACTCAGTGCATTGCACCTCTTCAGACAAGAGCTGTTATCTCATGTTATTCAAGCTTTCCCCTTCTAATGTTCATGGCCCTGAAGTTGGCATTCATACAGGCAAACAAAGGTAAACATTTTTAATACTAGTAGTGCCTAAAGAGATGAGACATTCTCAGATGGCATATAGAGAAGATAAGTGGGAATCTTGCTTCCAATAAACAGCTTGATCACGTACATTTGTCCTGAAGTTAATTTCTATTCAGTAGCATGCTTAATGCATTGCCAATGCTGCCTGTCTGCCCGAGCTTGACATATCAATTGCAGGATTAATCATATTTCACTCAAGAGAACTAAAAATGCAATAAAAAAGTTGTCTTCTATGTAAGGTTTTCAACACGAAACATGCATTTCTGACTATGTTTACCCAGCCCAAAATGTAACAACCTCAGCCCATCCCCCCCGTATTGTTTCCACACAAAATAAATTGAGAAAAAAATTTTGTTGTACAACACATTCAAGTATTCTACTGCTTAACAGTTTTCCCATCATATTTGCATAATTTCTTTTACTTATAAAGGCATCTACATGTTGAATCTTAATCTTATCCACAATTCTGATGGACGAAGTGTACACTTTACCAGTCTGTCACTGTAAGATTTAATGCCTTGATGACTGGTAGGTCAGGAGCTCCCACGTTGGCACAAACTGTTTTCATCCCAGGAAGTCAGGCCCAAAGCCAAAGATAAGATTTGACTTTATCATCGAGGAAAAAAATTCTATTACAACAGCCATGTCAGTAACAAAACTCCAGCAGCAGTAGGAGTAGCTAAGTATTCTATAGGGTTAGGTTACGAATCTTGTTGCAAGTCTAGAAATTATCCAGATGAGTCAGAGACCCACGTGTCTATGCCACTGCCTTTAGAAGTGGACACAAAAAAAAAGTTCTCACCTCAAAGAACTGTGGTTTAACATCCAAAACAGCTATTTTAGCAATGAATTTTACAGAAGTTTTGCAGTTTGAATCAAATCACACTGGCATTCCTTTTGGATTTTTAAACAAAGAGCTTTAGACTAACCTTATTACAGTGACGCCCAATACCCATTAGGAAGTTATCTGGTTTAATGTCTCTGTGTATAAAATTCTTTGTGTGCACATATTCAATTCTACTGATCATCTGTAAAAAAAAACAGCAACAGAAAACATAAAATTTCAATGAGAAAACACAATTCATTTAGACCTTCAATGAAAGCATAAATTTAGCTTTACCTTCCTCTGCAACTTCAGTTTATGTATTTGCTTAATGAAAACCAATTTTTCTAAAATACTGTTCAAATAAAGTTATCTTTCTTATATCTTAAAATTCCGTAATCTTGGTCAGGAACTGGCAGAAGAAATACCCGCACTATTTCCCTGATACTGAAGTTCACGTTTCTAACTATAGCGACCCATTAACAACTAATTTCTTTCTCTTACTTCAAACACCAGGCAATTTTAAAGTTCATTCCCTCCCCCCACCCCAGTTACTCATTCATCTGGTTATTCATTCATCAAATGTCACTTTTCCAGGTAACAGTTTTCATGGAGCAAGTAACAACTTGATGGTGGCCCATCCTGTCATATCTAGGCTACCGTGATTCCGGAATATCTGTCAGCAGTGGAGACGCAGAGAAACTCTGGCACATCTGCATCATCATACAGGGTCACAGCATTTCCTGTGCGTGAGATCACAGCACATGGGTTATGTGGCATGGCTTTCCAGCTCTTCAAACACTCTTCATGCAGCCTTCAAAGATTTGAATCGTTACATCGTACCCCTGACAGCTGCTCTACTGGACTATGTCCTAGAAGCCAGTTCTGAGCACTGATGTAACACATTCCCACTATGTTTCCCAGGTGACAACAAATTAGCATTTGTCATCCAGAGCAATACTGCACAAAATCCTTACAAATTCCCTAGAGATGCTGTAACACCCAGACTCCAGCTAAGCGAGCATGCAAATGGCTCTCCAAAGCAAGCACACCACTCTCTTAGGGCAGCTGAGAGCAGGGACAGCTGACCCCTTGTCTCCATACAAATGTCATGAGCTTCCTTGGCCAAGAGCCTGGGATTCTACAAGCATCTGGCTAAGTGACAGCTTGGTACTAACATCCATTACGTAATATCAGATGAAATTTAAACTACCATTGAAAATTCAGCTCCAGAAACACTCACTGCTTTTCGAGGAGCTGAAGCAGCACAATCAAGCTATTCATTAAGTAGCAAGAAATAAATATGGCTGCCCATTTCAAATGCTGTATTCTCATGACCAAGTTGGAAAAATATCAACTGCTAGAAAAAAGACGTAAGATCTCAGTATTAGACTTGATTAAGTCTGAGGAGTGGCATCTCCAGTAGCAGCTTTAACAACTGTCTTTAAGGACCAAACAAGCAAGACAGTATTTATTAGCTCATGGTCTGGTCCTAGAAGTTACAGCAGGGTGTGAGTGCACAGGGACAGTCTATAAGAGCAGACCTAGACTTTCATGCTGCCCACATGTCACCACAGCTGGTCAACACGTAACAGGTCCCAGAACTGGAGAATGCTTCAGACCTTCTACCCCCATGGCTAATACTGGGAGTTAATCCACCCTTATTAGTCTTGATACTTTAATGTTGCCCTTGTTAGATCTGCAGATGAAGGAGCTGGTAGCTGCACTGTCCTCCCACTATGCACATTTTGTAGGTCACAGCACACAGAAACCACCATTATTTTGTCCCTATATAGGTCAAGTGTTCACTTAGATGTATAAAACACTGCATAAAACATTATTTAACCCACTTAAAAAGAATGACATTACACAAAATCCCTTAGGGTTCTTATCCTCCTCCCACTAAGGCTGTACATACCTGGTCTGCTAGCATAAGTACTGTTTTCATCGTAAACCTGCGAGAACAGAAGTTGAAGAGGTCTTCCAAGCTGGGCCCAAGAAGATCCATGACTAGAACATTGTAGTCCTTTTCTTGACCATACCACCTGCAACAAAGAAAATTATCCAGCATTAGCAGGAATTCTAATGCAGCCCAGGATACCACCAGCCCTCCTGGCTGCAAGGGCACAGTGCTGACTAAGGTTCTATCTTGAAAAGCTGACAAGGAACTGAGGCTAACAGTACCTTATTTTTCTTGGAAACAAAAGTCTGAGCACAAACCAGAATACACAAGTTGGCAAGGCTGTGAGCGAACGTTTAATCTTCCCTTAAGAAAAACCACTATTACACTTCAGCAACTGCAATACCAAACACCACAACCAAAATGCAACCAAAGCAGCAGCCATTACATGTCAAGTGTATGGAGGTGTGTGTGCAACGTTTGGACTGAAACTCATCTGCAGGACACCTTACACTCATTGTTTCCTGCATCATTTCATTTCACAAAACTATCTTTACATGCTTTAGGCTTTGTTTTCAGGTTTCACTTCTCTGCAACAGACCAAAGCAGCTCATGCAGTTAACTAACATACTATGTACTAACTTATTTTCAATTTTTAAAAATGGCAATCAAGTTCTACTGCCCAATTAAGTAAATATAATGGATTTTCAGCATATTTTCAACACGATAAAGGAAAAAGCACTTAAGTACCATAAAATCGAAATACATATGTAACAAAATACTAATTGCAGCCAGACTGATATTCACTCGTAAGTGCCTGATAGTACTTAATTTTGAGCAAAAAAAAAATCAAGGTTACCAATGCTGAGAAGACAAGCAGAAGTCCTTCCATGCATATTTTTCTTTCCAATCCATGTCTAGCATTTCCATTATGGCATTGCTTTCTATCTGCAACTGGGGGATAACATCTCACCATCTAAGCTGCCTGAGAAAACCTAGAGCTACAGCCTTTGCTCCTTCACATCTCAGCTGTGAATTTCCATACTTTAAATGGGCACTGAAAGACAGAAATTGAATTCTCCACTCCAGCCCTTCTGCACGTTCCAGATATCTACATTTAAGTGACAGCTGTGTGTGAAAAGCTGTTTATAAAGCTGACATGCTGCTTTATTGATCAGAAGGCTGCAATTTTGCCTTGGCTAAGCACCTAGTCCTTATAATAAGGGTCTAGTGCCAGTAGTCCAGGGATAAGGCCCCGACCAGCTCCCTCCTGGGAAGAGAACTGAAGTTTCCAACAACAGTGGCACAGACAGGATACCTCAAGAATGTACCTCACAATAAAGACTATTCAGACTAAAAAAAAAATAATTAAAAAGATCAGGATTCAGCTCAAAGTGGCAACTGCGACTTAAATATCTGTACAGACACTGTATTTCCACTTTAGGCAATGACTCCAGTAGACTAAAGCATAGTTGTCTGGCAAGTAGTTACCACTGATAAAGTCAACAAATTCCTTAGTACTCATAGGATTCCAAGCTTAGCTGGGGTAGTAAAGTAAAATGTTTACAAAGACAGAAAAAAGATTCTATATTTGGATTTGTTTCAGGAACTACTGCCTGTACTTTCCCACTGTCAGGGTTCTACTAGAAACCATGTGCTTCATCCTGCATTGTTATAAACTTGATCAAAGTGATATATGGGGCTCACACTCCTTGTTTTAAAAGTCAGTCTCGGACCTTTATTCATCCCCTATGATAAAATGGGAGTCAGAAAATATGTATTTTGCAAGCACTTATTCGAAGTGAATGTCAACAGAACAGTTTTCTTCCAAGATGTTAATGATCATACCAAGACTAAGGGCTATTTATCAGTTTTTGCCTTCTAAAAATTCATTGCGATCATCATACGATGATGCACAAGAAAACCCCAAATATGCAAGTGACTCAACTAGTCAATGCTGATGGTATTATTTGATAAAGTTTGCAATATAAAAAAGGTTAATATCCACACTGCCAGCTGATGCCAAGCCACGAAATGCATGCATTTTAAGAAGATCTGCCTGGCTAGGCCCTTCTAAAGAGTGACCAGCAGCTACTTTCAACTGCAAGAGTAACCGAATATTTAAAAAAAGGAAGGCAGGGATGGAGTGTCGAAATGAGATACTGTCAAGAAAAGTTCTTAATCACCAGCCTCAGTTCAAGAATTACTAATGAGGCCTGCAAACCTATTTCTTGGTTGCTATCAAAGTCACCAATGCAAACATCTGAGTAGTTTTGATAATGCTCTATAAACAACTCCACAGGTCACAGGTGAAAATGAAACCTTATGGTCACCTGGAGTAACGAAAACAGCACCAAATGACCTGCCTAGGTATTCTGTCCTATGAAATTTAGATCTGTTGAGAAAAAGTCGAGTAAAGAGCTGAATTGAAGCATTCCAAGTAGTAAATCAAGATCTAAATAAAATATTATTTTTTCCACTAAATGGAAATCCAAGTCAGATGCTGAGCATAACTGTTCAGCACAGTAATGGTTCAGTGCCCAAGAGATGCAGTGCAAGGGGAAAGGATCAAAGATCAGCTTTCAACTGAGCTAAGAAAATTTAGTTACAGCATCACAGGAAAAGTGAAGCTGATTCAAAGTAAGTCCACCCTGGGAGGTACAGTTTAAAAAGCCTTTGGTTCCTCTACAGGGATCTGTCTGCTGAGTAAGTGCAGTAATTCAGGTTGATTGCACAACCTCCCTTTGTCCTACATAGGCACAAGGAAATTTTAATCTCCTGACCATTCTGCACTGGTGGAAAGTACATTTAGCTCTGCAAGACAAAGAAATAAGACGGATCTTAACATTTCATTTTCATGTTTACTTGCCTGTAATTCCTCACAGAAGACTGTGGCACCTACTCATTTCATTACTGGCAACTGGAACTTCTTCCCGGGTATCGGAGTAACTTGTGTTTTATTTACTTTGCTAACACTCCAAGTAAGTTTTCATTTCCCTTGGAACATTTCCAGGGAAAACGGGATTAAGAAGTAAGGCTTCATCATATCCATTCAAAGTCCAGGAGCTGCTACTACCGGCAGCTCTGAATGAAAAAACAGTAGAAGTCTTGGCTCTTCCTAGGAAAACTTGGATATTACGATATATAAAAGCTGCTGTCCCAAAGAGAAACCTTCAAAGTTCTAATACTGCATGAGCAATGAAACTTGGAATGAACTACTAATATGAGGGAATGATCCACACAAAGCCCTGGGCAACTAGTAGATGACACTGGCATCTCAGAACACATGTGTTCCTAAACAGGACTTCACAGACTTTTTTTTTTTTCCCCAGCACACTTGGAAGTCCTCTCTCTCATACAAAGTTGAGGAAGTAACGGCAGCAATACATTTTAACAGGGGAGTGAAAAGCAGGAGCAAGAGATTTAACTACTTGCGAGCTCACTTTGGGTTGGTAATGACTCTTATCAGAGTTATGTACAATGTATTATTTGAACAAGAGAAGTTAATTTACTAGTCTAGGAAAATTCACTATTTCTCTAATTGATTCTTACAGTGCTTTACATCCCATTAGGAGTACGTTCTTTACACAAAACATTCACAGGACAGAACTACAAGGAATAGTTCAGTTTACCCTTGAACTGGCAGTGTCATATTGGAACATCTGACACAGCTGTTACAAGCCCTGGTCCATACTAATCTGCCAAGGTGTGCCCAAGCTCACAGACAAGAAAGTGCTCTGTCACTCTCCCTTCCCTCATCTGTTTAAATCTACTATCAAATTACTACAGGTCACTCAGAATATAGTAAATATCCTTTATGAAGGATTTATCAGAGCATGGTTAAAGGCTGAGAACAGTGACCTTAATTTGACTTCAGTGACTTGTCTGATGTAAAGATCAAGACTTGCCATGTCAACAAGTTTCCAAATCATGTGGTTTTGGAGGCTGATCTATTGCCCCAGCATATGCTCACAGCTGAAATTCTCTAACATCTTGGATTTCAGCATTCGAGTTCTATGTGAACAACTAAGTCACATGACACAGTGGTTTGAAAGTGTTCAGTTTCGAAATAATATAAAGTGGGTGTGATGCCAGATCATGTAAGTGGTTGTTTAACTCATGGGTGTGGCTTTTCTGATTCTCTTCACTAACCTTGGAGACAAGCAAGTGAAGTCTTGATGCACATCTAGTACTTGGTGGCAAATACTGTAGTCAGGTCTACCCAAACTTAAAATCATCCTGTGTTTTCAGAGAAAATTCATCTCTCAAAAATCTTATGATGTCAATTTCAGCCAACTGCCTATTTTGTAAATAATGTCAACAACAAATGAAATATTTCAGAAAGTGTTTGTTAATAGTGTGGTTTCTTATTTAACCAAATGAAATATTTTCTTAGTTATTATAGTATTTTCTTCGCATTTAGTGTATATTCCCTTGACAGGGTCAAAGAGAGAGGTCAACTCGCAAAGAAAGGTTGGTGAAGAGCTAACAGAATGCAGGCACAGGCCCAGTTTCAGACTACTGTGCCACTTGCACTATTTTAGTGATAACCAGCAGTTTCATCCCCTACACTGGCATTTGTAATTAAAACAAG
The DNA here is from genome assembly GCA_035583155.1 of Acropternis orthonyx. Taxonomy (NCBI): domain Eukaryota; kingdom Metazoa; phylum Chordata; class Aves; order Passeriformes; family Rhinocryptidae; genus Acropternis; species Acropternis orthonyx. Next base: position 16,736,597 of record JAWWEU010000029.1, read on the forward strand.
GTAACAAACCCAGCACAAGTACCAGAGATGTGAGAGGTCTAACGATGAATAAAAGGATTGAGAAGATTCACATTAAAAAAATCAAATTCAGATCAGATAAACTAAATTACCTGAATTGCTAAATGACAGTTGTTAGTCACTGGTAGAGAAACCCCAAATCCCAGCATTCTGAAACCATGAAGGCAGTAAAGGCACTATCAGCACCTCATTTTGCCTACAGGTTATAATATAAAAAATTTGAATATATAATATATATTAAATATAATGCATTTTATATATTTAACATAATACAAAAACAACAGAATATGAGCTCAGTGTCAAGAAACTGTTCTCACCACTAGAGCAACTATGACAAGACCATTTTGTTCCAACTCCATAAAAGCTGTCCTCAATCAACACCTGCTTTGCCAGGCAGCCCATCCTCCCTAAAGGCTTCTGTCAACTCTGACTATTCCCGTGGAGGCATGTGGCAACCTGGAATTACAAACAAAACTGCAGGAGGTCATGCTTTGTGAGACAAAAAGTACCCCCTGGTGCCTCACTGCAGGGAGGTACAATGCTTCCAACACTTGAATATTTAAACGCAAACCTTTACAATTCCAGAAACCCTGATACTCACATTACAAAAAGGGTGATTTTGACTTCCTTGCCACCAGGTAAGTCTTTTCAACTTTCATAAATTATGGTATGTGACCCTGTGATTACTCTGTGTACTCCTATGTAATTAGTTTCCCAGGACTTGGGTTTTCAAGCAACAAGCAGAAGAGTTCATTTGACAAAAATGGAGATTGTCAGAAGAACTAAGGCAGATAAAAAAGCGGTTATAACAAAAACGCACAGTGAATAAGCAAGCTGGAAAGAACTTGCTACTACAATTACCTGAGATCACCTAATTAGTAAGTTTGACATGGCAGTAAAAGCACATGAGGGTGAACATGCAAGTCTGGAAGGCCTCATGAACACAAAGGATTCAGACATCCTACGGAAAACCAAACAACACTGAACTGATGAACACTCTGGAACCACATCCCATTCTAGCAAGCCGTAAGTCATTTATACAAAAATCTCTGAACCAGGCATTAGTCAGACGTGACTAAGGAGACAACACTGACCTCCCTAGAACCACATAGCTCTGAAGTCACTGAAAAATACCGAGTAATCCTAAGGACTAAGAGTGCAGCTATTCTACGCAGACACTGAAGTAACCAGGATCAGTACTGCATGCCCTGTCACCAGCATTCAGGGAAGGAAATCCAAATCCCAACAAGGACAAAAAAGAGACCTCAAGAAAGATGGGAAGGCGGTGACTTCTGCAATCATGTATTCAAACAGCTCAGCAAGGGAGTTACAGAGTTATGCAACTATTCTTTATAGACACAGGACAGGAAGAGGCAGGAGGTTATTAACAAATAAAAACCCACGAGTACAAGCATTATGTTTAGGCACAGCAGCTCTCTCCACGCAACAACACAATCATGAGCACTGCTGGCCTAGAAAGTTTTGATGTTGCACCTGACTAATTCACAGAAAGAATAGCCCACTGTCCAAAACAGGTGCTGGATTTGGACCAAAGTGGTCCCTTCTGCTCTCATGTTCTAGACTGCTCAGCACAGACATCTCCTGACAAATAATGATGTTGCAGACAAATTGGAAAGCATATTATGCCTGTAAAAATACACTAACTTGAGTCTTAACAGACACTGAAGCAACACATAAAAGAAAGGTAATCCATCAAAGATTCATGTCTAAATTGACACATATTTTATATTTCTACTTTATCTTCTCTGGAACTGGAAAAGCACTTAACTGTTAGCCAACTAGGAGTAATATAAATGAACATAATATGGCATGACTGAAATACTGAAGTGGAATACATAGCAGATGTCACCTAACGTTAGTTGCCATGGAGAGCATGAATTAGGCCACCCAAGTACTAAATAAAGACATAGCCATGAACACCCTACGCTATAGAGTTAGATACACTCTAAAAATAAAATTCTGTATCACTTTTTGTACAGTTCTGAGAGCAATATGAACACATCAAGTATGTCAGCACAACTCATCTCCTCAGCAAGAAGGTGGTTTCATCTGCCCAGTGTTATGTTGCAAACATGCAGCTGACTCGCTCTTTTGCTGAGCTGTTTAATAAGGTACATTAACACCTGGTAGGAAGTGAGGAGTCAAGTTTCTTCTGCAGAAGTCAGAAGTTTCAATTCAGTTCAGAAGGTGAACCATTAATTCACAGTGGGGACAAGAAACACTGCTAAGAGTGTTTTAGTATTACCTCTGCTGTTTCAAACAGGAGTAACGCTGACCTGAAACTGCAAAGGCTGAATTAAGGCAAGGAGAAAAAACAAAATAAAAAAGGACAGCTCTATTTCCTTTCAAATACACTTACTCTCTTAGTAGAGGAACTTCAGGTAATAATTTAAAAGACTAGCTTCCATTTTATTTTGAGCTACAAGAACAAGACACCTCTCCTTATCTACCAGAGTGGCTCTGCCCTTCAATATGCAGCTTTAAGTAATAACAGAAGGTTAATTAATAGGAGGCTCTAGTGATAGAACCTTCCTTCTCATTTTTGTCTGAGGGTTTGTGGACTTCATGGGTATTTTTCTCTTTTTCTGGTGATGGTTTGGGGTTTTTTTGGTGGCTTGCTTGGGGTTTTTTCCTGCTGCAGGAAGTTACTGCAAAAACACTACAATGAAGGTGTTTGAGAGATAAATTTACAGGCTTTCAAGCACTGCTAAAAGATGAAAACTGCAAACGCTCAAGGCAAAATCAGTTGTGAGAACAACTCTAAGATTACCAAACTTGACCACAAGTTTCCATTACACATACTATTTAGGGAAGAGGAATAAGGGCAGATTCTGTAATTACTATTCAACAACATGGCAGTAGCAATCAGAAGCACAAAAACTGTAAATTCTTTTATGTGTTTTTTTTTTTTTTTGCCAGAAACTTTATAATTTCTCAAGTCATTTGAGAATTTCTCAACACTGAAAAAACCAGAAACGCAAAAACTAATTTGTTCAGTTTGCAAGAGAACGTTGGGAAAAAACCCCACCACTATGTCATCAGTTTTTTAACTTAAAAAGAACTAGACTGAAGTATCACCTCAATTAGCTTTCAAACAAAACCAGATGCAATCTCTTTTTCATTCTCACTAGTCTCCTTCCTGTTAACTGCAACACTTCTAATGCATCACCAGCCACAACTGGTTCCAGCAGAGCTGTTTTCCCTTTGAAACTGATCGCAAAAATAAGCTACCCCATGATATTGTCAGAAGTCTGAAGCCCACTTCTTAAATGCACATCTGAAAGAGTACCTAAAGCTAATCTTCCTCAAGGATGTGAAAAATAGCTGACAAACACCATAAATGGCAAAAAATAAGAGTGACTGTCAAAGGTAATTTGATTAACTACTTTTATCGAGAGTGTTTTTACAGTTACACTGTCAACAAACATCCAAAATCAAAACATTCTGCTGCATTCCTCCAAGCCAGAACTAAGAATTCAGGAATAAAGGTATATAGTCCAAACTAATAGGATCAGTGCCCAGTTAACAAGATTACAGCTCAAAACGCTTTGTCACTGAAAAAGAGAGGAAAAAAGCAAAGGGACAGCTGATGAGTGACAACAATGAGAATAAGCCCAGCAGAATGCTGGGGCTGTGCATTGTGTTCTAAAGGCAGATCAGACGGTCACAATGTTAAGCTTGGCTCAAGAGCCTTTTGTGAAAAATTAAGGTGGTAATTAACCAAAATATGTACATCAAGAACAAACCACCTCTTAAAAATCTGTGGAGTATTTATGAAAGGTTTTGTGAAACTTCAGGGACAAGTTCAGAAACTTTGATACTCTTCCAGGAAACAACAAAAAGCAGCAAACTCAAACATTAGCAGATCTAAAAGGGTTTGGAATATTCACTGAATAAAGACACTAATTTTTTGCTATTTTCTGTGCAAACAGCGTGTTCTATTACAGTGGAATTGAGTACCAAGGCCCCTTGTTCATCCTCCACACGTGAAGGTACACCCCTGACCCCACAGAAGCAATATTAAATTTTTTACTCTAAAACAGATTCTTCCTCATTAACTTTCCTGCAATCAGACAGAAAGTCTACCAAATCAACCTCAAAAGCTATAAAAAAATTGCTTGGTTCTAGGTAACTTGTGACACTTTAGCTATGTGATTTTATTTCTAAGAATCCAAAGGGCAGAACTCAGTTTTAAGACCAGAAGCCCAAAATGAACGAGGAATCCATAACTCGCCTATTATTTCAGCTTTGTGAGTCACAACCACAGCAGAGACCACTTGAGTGAGGCAAAATCACATAATGCAACTTCCAGGAAACTGATCTTGGCGAGGGCATCACTTAAGTAGGTGAAAAAGTCCCTCATTCTTAACTGAGGAACAGAAAACTCCCTGCATCTCTGTTCAGGAGGTGCAGTACTGAGATAAAAGTGCTGCTGAGTTCATTTATAAAGTAAATGGTAATGAGAAAAGCTTAGAATGATTCCTTCATTGTCTATCAAATTATCTCTTTGTGCTGCTGTTGTTTAAAGGAGTCACATTACAGAAATTTTAACAAATGTATTTATTGGTTTTCCTTCAACTTGATTCACCCTTCTGAATATGCTGAGCCAGGAACAGCTTATTCCGACATGACAGCGTATTATTATAAAACAATGGTGGAACATGGATTATCAATGACATATGCAAAGTGACCTAAGTACCAAGGAATACACTGACTTGGATTCAGAGCACCACAGATTCTACTTCTACTGAACACAGAACATTTTAACATTGGACACAAGAACTGTGCTGAGTTCCCCGCTCAGCTTCCTCTTACAGAAAATAAACCTAAGAATACTGGTTTAGAGATTTCTGCAAACATCACCAGATGTCATTCAGCAAGAAGACAACTAGGAACAGCAGCCCAAGGAACCTGTCAAGCAGCATCTGGCACATGCAAATAGATTTAAAATTAATGCTGCTTCTGAAAACAAACAGGATGTTTTCAAAAATTCCCTGAAACACACTTTTCTAGAAAAGTATCACAAAGATTAACACTGTGAGAACCTGAAAGGGACTGACTGCCATTATCCAATACTTCATGCACCTTCAGCACAATGAGTCTATGAATCAATTCGAGTGTTGCCTCAGTTGTTCATTCTCAATTTTTTTGTAACCATGTTCTTTTAACTCCCAAAAATAATACATCAAATACAAATGAAAGAAAACTTAAGATGACTGCTGTAGTTGAAGCTAGAAGCAAGTATTTCAGCATGCAAGACTACCTTGAATACTTCAAAGGGCATTTTAACCAAATCAGAGAAATCAAACAGCATTTCACTTGTCACATGCAAATGTCGAAAAATTTGCAACTTCGGCCTCATTACAGCACTGAATACTCATTTACTTTTTAAAGAAGTAGCTCAAGAATGCCTGTTTTTCCAGTTTTACGATGAAACACCTGATATCTGCTTGCTCTGGCTGTTTTCCCAGTTACCCCTGTTTTAGCATGTAGCTATACTGTGAGAGCTTTCCAAAATGTGAGTATTTCACAACTGGAAAAAGAGTAGAGGCACCCACATTACAGAAAAGAAGGAAACTGCAGTCTAAAAGAAAGCCTACACCTGTTTTTGCATCAGCAACTCCGTTTAAGATGCAAGTATTCTGTTTAATTCAGGTATGTTTATCGTATCCCTGAGAAAGGCTGTAGTGAATGAGGACAGATGGTCAGGACAACACAGTCTCCTCCAGCTCACATTCAGGATCAGAGCCAGTTGTGTTTGGGGGGGGGGGGGCGGGGAGGAGGGAGCTATTAACCTCAGAAATGCACATTTGTTCTAGGCTTTGTTAAAATTAATACAGAATCTTGACTATGTCATCACTGTAACTTTAAAACAGACATGTCCAAAGTCAGGAAGGGTTAAATTAAATGGAATCCAGTTTGACACAAAACAAACTGAAATAGTTTCTGCAGCTCAGCAACCAAAAGTCCTTTACGCCATTGTGCATAGAAATACTAACTTTAAAAACAATTATTAACAAAGTTGCAAGAAAATAACAGCTTGTACAAAGTCTTTCTGGAGAAAACTGAAGTTTCATGTAACTATTCTGATTCCGGAGTTGGGCACTAACCCAGGGTAACACCTCAATAATCCCAGGAGGAATGACTCCTCCTGGAGTCCTGTGCCAGCAATTTTCTCCCAGATCAGGGAATTATTAAACCCCACTGAAAGTTTCTGGTGGAATAGGAAATGAGGAGCTGCATAATGAGTGATTGGGAGGGATTAATCCTGGGGCACTTTAACCGTGTGGAAACCCTGGTGACGCATCTGTTGCAGGCACCAGAAAGGAGCTGCCATTTCATTCCTGCTCCAGGTTCTCCACAGTCTCAAGGCTCGCAGCTCATAACTATGAAAGGAAAAGACACAAGCCCGAGCACGTCCCTTGTCCCAACAGGAGAAGGGGGAGGGTTAATCACGTCCATCCGCCATTTTCTGAACAGAGCAGGAAGACATGTTGGAAAAAAAAAAAAAAAAAAAAAAAAAAAAAGAAGGCAACAAAAGAAAGCAGCCATTTCCAGGGCCGGCTCCCAACTCTCGACCTCGGCTGGAACACGGGCTCTCGGAGAAACAGCCTCCGCACACTTTGTTCTAATCGCTGTAAGAATTTCTCACAGCTCAGGGACTGCTGGATATCTCACTTTCAAGGCACAGTACGTACGATAAACACAGCGGCCGACCCGGGGGGGGGGGAACCACCGAGTTGGAGAGGCTGGAATGGAGCATTTTCCTCCCCATCAGCCCAATCCCTCACAGATAAGTTTCCTTTACATGGTGTCCTACCTCACACTAAAATGTAACTACTACCTACATACCCTCCAAATGATGACAAAAAAGTCCTACTAACACAGAGAAAAGTCACTGGCATACATGGACGACTCCTACCGTATATGTGGGATGCCAACTCCTCCCTGCAGGATCTTGTACAGTTTGCTTTCATACAGCAGCTGGGGATGCCGAGCCTTTTGAGACTCCAACTTCACAGCAACTTCCTGCAGTGAGAGGGAACAAGGAGTCAGAGCAGCATCCACCAAGCACTGAGATTTAAAGGGCACAGCACTTCCAATACCCCCTACAACAAAGCTTTGAGGTATACGTTTTATTATTTTTCGGAGCTCGACGTCCTGCATTTTGTCGCATCTTCAAATAAAATCCATATCGCGATGATTTGTACATAAATATCCATCCCAGGTCATGCAATTGAGCTGGAGATGTGAAGTCTTCAGAACAACTTAAGTGAGGAAGAACATACGTGGGTGTTTCTTCTTTACAGCTCAGAGTCGTGAGGGGGAAGAAGAAAAGGAAAGAGAAAAAAAAAAAACCGAGGAAAAAGCTGGAGAAACAAGGGGATCTTCTTTGTTTCTATTAATGTTGACGGAACGAGATATAAAGTGTTCCCCAGCTAAAACAGATAGGGAGTAGATCAATGGCGGGCGAGGGACGATCCTGGCCGCTCGTAAAGCACAAAATACATTTAAATATGCCTTCCCACAATGGATGAGCGGTTTCCTCCTGTCCCTACGCTCCCAAGTGGGTGAAGACCCTGGGGGGGACTGGGGGTGGGTGAAGACACGGTGGGGTAATGAGGACCCTCGGGGGGTGGGGGTGAAGATTCCCCACCCCGGGGACCGGGGGGGCTCGGAGGAGCCGTGGCTGGTCCCCGTCTCGCCTCGGAGCGGCTGAGGGAGGAATGCGAGCGGCCCTTACCTCCCCGTTGGTGATGTTGATCGCCAGGTAGATGTCCCCGAAGGAGCCCGACCCGATCTTCCGCACCAGCTTGTATTTGCCTCCGACAATGAACTCGGCCTTGGAGCCGCTGCTGCTCGCCATGGCGAGAGGCGGCTCTCGGGCCCTCCCGGCCGGCTCCGCGGGACAATGAGGCCTCTACGGCCGCCCCCGAGGAGGAGAAAGGGACGGGGGGGGGGGGGGAGGGAGAGCGGCGCAGCCAAGGACGCTCCCTGCGCTCAGCTCCAGCCGGGCCCCTCAGGGCGGGCGGCCCACCTTAACGCGGCTCTGCCCCGCTCCCCGGCTCTGGAGGAGAAGCGGGCCCCGGGGTGCTTGTGAGGGCGGGGTGCGGGGGAGAAGGGGGCACTCGCGGGGTCGCGGGGCCGCCGGCCCCTCACTCGGCCGCCGCCGCCATCTTGTGCCTGAGCCGCCGCCGCCGCCGACACAAAATGCCCCCGGCGCGCGGCCGCCGCTTCTTCACCGCGCGGGGCGCGCTGGGAGCGGGGCGGGGCGAGGCCGCGCTGGCCACGCCCCCCCGCCCGGCGCTGAGCCAATCACGGCCCTCTCTCCGCGGCCCCCCCCCCCCCTTCCCCGACCGGCACGGCGATTGGGCGCCCGGCGGAGCCGCGCGTGCGCACTGCCCGACACCGGGGAGTCCGGGCGGAAGAGGGAGGGGAGAAGCAGGTGTGCCCTCAGTCGGCCTTAAAGGGGCAGGCGGCGGGATGGGGCTCGGGGCCGCGCTCTGCTCGAACCCCGCAGCGCGGCCTGTGTGTGCGTTAATGGGCCGGTTAGCGCGTAAATAAATAGATAAGTAAACGTGTGTGAATCAACGCAGAGTAATCTGTTTGCACGGAGGCGTTTCAGGAAAGGCTGCACGCGGTGGCCCGGTGGGGATGGGCCACAGGCTGGGCTCCGTGGTCAAGGAGGTCTTTTCCACCCTCAGGAACTCCGTGATCCTTTCCGCGGAGAGTGGCGGAGCCCCCAGAGAGCTGCCCAGGGAGGGTCACGGAGCCAACCCCCTGCGGAGACCCGCCCCGGGAGGTGTCCCGTGCCGCCTGCCAAAAGCGGGGCCTCCCCCGGTGCCCTCCGAGCGTTCCCCCCCGGCAGGAGCACCGAGGCTGTGAATTCCCGGTGACTCATCGTCGCTCCCGGTCACAGCGGCGGCTCCGGCTGCGCTGGGCTGCGCTGGGGAAGTGATTCAGCCCGCGGGAGGGAGGCAGGGAGGGATAGCTCGCCCAGCAATGTGGCTCACGGATGTGGAAGGAAAGCCTGCTCCTGCTTTTAAGGGAGGCAGTCAAAAACTGCTTTCCAGCGCCCAAAGCCAGGAAAACAGCAAAAATACTGGTCTATGCACAGGTATTTATTTTTTTTAATCGCTCACTGCTAAAGAAAGGTGAGGTTGAGAGGTCTGAGTTAGGATATATCAGCAGGACGTCATTCATATAAAGGTGGAGGAGTCCTCTCAAAGAGCAGCACCCACACGGTGGTAGAGGCTTTTCTTGCGCTCCCCATGTTGCTTTCTAGCTCAGTAAAAACTCTTTCCGTCTGCACAAGTGCAAAAAAGAAAAAAGAAAAAAAAAAAAAGCCCTGGCTTGTGTCCCTCTGGCTGTGAGGCAGCGAGGGAAATCTGGGATCTGCCTGTGCTCCTTCCTGTGGTGGACTCAGTCAGCTCCAGATGACTCCGTGGTGAGAGACTGGGAGGATTGGAGACGAAAGATTGGCAGCCAGCAACGCCCTGAGCTGCAGAGATCCTCTCCAAGCTCCCCTGGTGTTCCAGGGAGCTTAGATCCAAGGTTTTACTACAGCTCTCCCCGTATCTCTCATTAAAAAGAAATGCAAATTACTCAAAATCAGCCGGGGCTGTGCCAGATGCACCAGAACGAAAACGATGCTCTGAGAACAATCTGGGCTCCAACTCGTTCCCACCTCGGTTCTGTCAAGGAGCATTTGTACAGGCAAGAATATCCTCGCTCCTGTCACTCACAGGGATTGTGGATCTTGTGCGGAGGATCTCGGATGCATCACACGCGAGTTAAGGGGGCTGGAGCTTCAAGGGCAAACGAGGTATCTTCAAACATCACACCCGTTTCTAAAAGCAGAGCCCCGTGTCCTCGGTTGCCCTCCGTGATTTGCAGACAGCTTGGGACTGATGTGCCTCTACCGGCCTTTGGGGTTTAGTTGTTTGTAATGGCTGCTCTGGGTGAGATTTGAGCAGTTTGGAGGCGTTGGGCTTGAGTCACGTATCCTTGGAGGAGCTGGAAAAACAGGTCTGGAGCTCCTGGCCAGGAAATAGCCCCATGCCTGGGTATGCAGGCGAGCAGGATCTCCTGGGCTAGGCAATGCTGCCACCTCCTGCCTGCCGGGGGACAGCTCTGTGTCCAGGGGACAGCTCTGTGGCTGGGGGACATCTGTGTGTCCAGGGGACAGCTCTGTATCCGGGGGACATCTCTATGGCTGGGGGACAGCTCTGTGTCCAGAGGACAGACCTCTGTGTGTGTGTGACAGCTCTGTGTCCAGTGGACACTGCCAGAAGTGAGGGCCAAAGAATATCCCACAGGACAGGGACTGGCCGAGCAAAGCCCGGTGCAAACACACCCAGGGTCTCATCTTCCCCCAAGCATTTTCAGGCCAGTCGGGTGTTTTGCAAAACAATGACCAGCATCGGCATTCAGTGTTGATTATTCTGAACATGCGTTCACTAATGGTCCCCCAGGCAGGTGGGAATGGAGGGATTCAAAGCAGGATCAGTCTAGGCGATGTGGGAAGGGCTGCAGGACAGGCTGGAGGACAGCACAGAGGTGGCAGAAGTCAGCCAACATAAACCAGGTAAAACCAGGACACAGAAGAGAAGAAAGACCTACCAGCACAGCTGCAGCTCCACCACCCCGGCCAGGAGCAGTGAGGATATCTGTGAACACCCTCCTGCACCAGGACGAGGTATGTGGGGAACATCTCTCCCCATCTCCAGCTCTGGAGCTCCGTGAGGGAGGAGATGGAAGCCCGGTGTGCCAGCGTCACCCCAAATGCCACATCGAGGTGACCTCAACCCGCTTCCCATTTCCTCACTCCCGTGGTTGCCAGACCATGTCTGTTTGTGGTCTGGGGACACCACGTTGAATCCTAAGTTCTGGATATAAATCTCAGCCCCTCTGGGCTCTGTTCATGTCTCCACAGCAGCATGGAGAGCTTTGTTGCATTCAGAGGACAGGGAACGTGCATTTGTATTTCTGGGTGGGCAGAATTTAATCCAGCAAACCAACAGCACTATTCAGAGCATGAGATTGGAGGAGATTCATAGCCTAGTGGATCCAAGATGTCCACGAGCTGATCAGATCTAGAGGTGCATCTCATCAGGTATGTTGTCCCCTCCTGTGTCAGAACAAAGTCCACCTGTGCAAGAGTCTTGCTGTTTTGTACTTTGGCCAACTGATCTGTCCTGTCTTCATGTCACAGTGCAGGAAATTTTCCCTCTGAGCCCCTTGTGAGAAACCACATCCTATGACACCGTGTTTGGGGTTCCTCATGGCTGAGCAATGAAGATACTGATGGTTTGAAAGCAGTCCTGGCCTTGGGAAAATCCTACCATGGCCTCTGCCTTGGGGTTCATGTCCTGAGTCTTTAGGAAAGTACAGAAGTTGGTGATGACAAACATGTACAATACTGAGATCTACACAAACATAAAATTCAGAGATTTAAAATTATATCAATTAAATTATTATATTAATTATATGAATTAAAATCACTGAAAATGTAAGTTAGGAGGGGAATTTTAGGCTGTGGTTGCACAGCAGCTGACCTGATCTAGGGTCTCACTGCTACTCATACAGGATGATCTCACTTCTGCATCCTTTTTCCCTCCTACTCATCCCCCTCAAATCCCAGTTCTGGTGGCTCATCAGACCCTCTGTCCTTGGCTCAGCTCTCCAAACCTACAGAAAATTTCCCAAGTGTTTTCTCTTGGTATTTTCTCTGGGTTAATATTCTATCAGACTGGTGACTCCAATGGCTCAAGCAGCTCCATGGAACAGTACAACGGTCTCAGGTTGGCAAAACACCAGACAGGAGGGGTCAGATGGGAAAACTTAAGGAATACCTCCCACTGCCTGGGAAGGTGCTCTGCAGACACCCAGGAGAGAGCATAAGAATCCATGAATTCCCTGCTAATAGGGAGAACACCAACCTCAGTACCACCACCAAAGGGGTGAACTGGAGAGCTAAAGCATCCACAGGCTATTCTTTAGCTCCTGTAGAGTCATAGAATTTGCTGAGTTGGAAGGGACCCATCAGGATCAACAAGTCCAACTACTGTTCACTATTATTTTTCACATCTTTCAGGAACACTGAGACAATGAAAACATCTTTATATCTGCATCACTTGATAGACTGAAAGGAATAAATCCTCTCTCTTCTCTTTCCAAAAGGAAAGACAGGCCAGAAGTCCTGTTGCATGACCAAGCCTCCAGTGTGAGCAGTCCCTCTTAATTCCAGCATTGCTGATCCTTTATTTGTGTTCTTCATTTGATCCGAGCAAAGGAGAGAAGTGTTGTCAGTGTAAGATACCAGCTGTTGGATGCAGCACTGATTAAACAGCATCCTTTGCATGCTTGTCACTTTGTCAGCAGATATGTGCTGCTGTGAAGTTGGAGGGGGAAGGAACTGCTCATCCTCCTGGGCAGCAGGAATATCCCAGGCTCCTGTCTAAACGCTCCTGGGGAGGGAGGAACAGTGAAACGATGAGCTGAGAAAAGTCATGATTGAAAAAACAAAGGACAGGCAGTGCCTGCTCAAGTAAAGGTCAGGTTATAATCATGGAGCCTGGGTGGAGTGGAGATCCCATCTCCCAGGTCTTCCCTCCTGCTGGTGTGGGGAGGACCTGGGAGCACCAGGAATGCACATACTGAGTGACTGTGAAAAACAAACCATAAATGGGAAAGTGACACATCACAGCTGAGCTGAGCTGACAGATCCCATCCCCTGCCTGCCCCTGCCTCCAGCAGTCCGGCCCCGAGCTGAGGCCCTGTACCTCCTGACCAGGCAGGAGACAATTCCCCTGTTTTGCTAAGATACTTTTCTGATGGTTTAGGGAATCAAACTGTCTCATGGCAAAGTGCAACAAAGCTGGAGTTGATGCAAAGGAAAAAGAAAAGTGGGACCAGTGGAAGCTGATATTGCTATCAAAATTGGTCTAGTGGAAGGTGTCCCTGCCCATGGCAGAGGGGGTTGGGACTAGATGATCTTTAAGGTCCTTTCCAACCCTTAACATTCTATGATTCTGTGATCTTGAGAAATCAAACCCTTGTATTTCGGCTCGTCCCTCCAGCCATCCAGCATCAGCCCATCTCCAGAAGGGCACATTCACCTTGCTTTTTAGCCAAGAAAAAGCAAAGTCCATGTCTTCAGCTCGAGGTCCAGTCTGCTCTCTGAAGTGTTTATTGTCTCAGAGAGATGGAGAACCCAAGGCAGTTTTGTCCCCAGATTCCTCTATAAATTGGCAAAACATGGGTGCAGACGAACACACTGAGACACCACCAATGGGCGTCACTGAGTCCTGGGCAGCCAAAATCATTTCAGAATTCCTTTGCTCTTTGGCAGCAAGGGAAAAGTGAGCTTCTGGCATGACCAAGGGATGTGTGCTTTCAGTCAGCTCTGGGGCACAGGTCTGCAGACACAGCAGGTCCTTGTCCAGGACACTCTCCCTGCTCTGGTGTCCCTTCACACTCCACGTGCCCACACCTTACACCAGCAGCATGCCCTTCACACAGGGGCCTCTGCTCTCCCTCCTGAGCCCCTGGTTCAGCTTTGAGCTGATCTCAGCTCATTCTCCATCTGGCTATTTTTAGCAGAGCTTATGGTGTTTGGGAAAACGGCTGGGGAGGAGCAGATTGTGCCAGTAGGAACCAAACCAGGTTTGTTCTGGGACCCCACGTGAGGAGCTCACCTTGGGATTCTGCTCAAGGGCAGGTGGCTTTGCCACCCATCTGGCAAACCCTTCTGCCCTCACAGAGGCCTCTGGCAGAGCAGGGTGATGTGGGGCTCACCAAGACATTGCAGTGTGGCAGGAGGGATCCAGTCCCTCCACATTCCTTGGGCAATGTCCTGCCTGACACCCACCCACACCAAGGGCATCCACAGGCACCAAAGAGGTGCTCTTGGCCACGCCTGCCAGGGCCACTTGTCCCTGCCCTTCTGTCACTCCCTCCCCTGCACTGGCACAGGGCTGTGGGGAGCCAGCCCAGGGAACTGTTCCAAGTTGAAAATAACTCTGGTTTTCCGGAACAGTCTGACACTGGCTGCATTTGCCAGGCTGGCTCTCAGCTCAAAGCTTCAATGCCAGTGCTGGCACAAGGCAAGAGGCTTCATTATTTTTGGCAAGGGTGACTGGCTTTAAGTGTTTGCACGCAACTCCCAAAAAGTTGTCATCCCTTGGAGTTACAGCCAGCACAAGTGATGCCTTTTTGCATCAGCAAAGATACGAGCAGCCATCCCATGTCTGCCCAAGAGCCTGGGATTTCATCTCCAGCACTGCTCCAGAAGGAAAGCAGAGACAGGCAAGGCTGGGATGAGCCTCCCCCATCTATGCCAAACCCTTGCACTTGACCACACTGTGTCTTCAGACAGATTCCGTAATCCACAGCCGTGGAGCACCATGCCTTGCTCATCCTCAGGCAGGGGAAGGATGTGGTGGGCCCCGGTGCTGGGACATAGCTTTGGGACAGAGCCTGGAGCAGAGCTGGAAGAGTGGGACAAATCCCATTCTTACAGCACTTGAATTGAACCAAAGGTGTCTGTGTCCAGGGAGAAGGTATCCATGAGCTAACAGTGCCATTTCCAAGCCTTGAAAGAAGTTGGAGGGGAATTCTGCAGTCTGGCTGTTTGGAGAGAAGGATTTTTTTTAAGTACTACAGGAAAAGGGGGATTTTCAAGTAATTTGTCTGATTCATAGGAAATGTTGTTAGTGCAGAGCTGAAACTCTACCAATGAACTTGTTCCCTGGAAGACTCTTTCCTGCAGAGTGTGTGAAGCTGTGGGCCAGACTTTCCAGTGATGTCAGACTTGAAATTTCTTCGGAGGCTTGAGTGGATGCGCTGGAAGGTGAGGCTAGAGAATCTGAAAAAGTCATGGGCCAAAAAAGATGTAAATGGCAGCACAGCTGATTCACTGCTTGTCAAATGCTGTGGGTAAGTCTTCAGCAGCAGTTTCTCTGGTGCTTTTGAATTAATTATCCTGCTGGTGCAGAGTTCTGGTGTTTGGCATCCAAGGCACATTTCCTTTGTGACTTCTTAAATCAGTCAGGTTCAAATCACTGAGGTGAGTCTGCTCCAACACAAAATAATTTAGCTTGTGGATGACAGCTGATACACCTGGGAGTAAATCTTCCTCCTAAGTATAATTTCTTGAACAATTTTAGGGAACATGGGTTTTATACATGTCATGCTATGGTTTAGGATGCCAGGAATGATAAAAGCAAAAAAACCCAGCTGGTACAGAGTGTCTGCTGCAGCAGCAAAACAAGAGCCTGGAGTGCAGGATGTGGCCATCTGGGTCCTGTCTGTCCAGTGCAGGCTTTGGTTGTGCTGGGTGGACATTGCTGCTCTCCAGTGGCAGGAACCATCTGAGCAGAGTCTGCCCCAGAGAGCCTGTCACCCTCTTCTTGAAGTGCTCTGAATTTCTTTAGACACTGGGGGAGAAATGACACGGAGCTGGAGCAGAGGCCGTGTTCCTCTGTCCCCCAAACCCTTCTGCAGCAGGGACACTCCCTCTGTTTTCCACCTCCTGAATCTTAAAGCACTCAGAGGCTGCCTCTGGATGAGGATCTGCACTCCAGACTGCTGATGAGGGACCCAATCAAGCACTGCTGAGGCCAGTGATGTTATTACTAACAGCACATCATGCTGTGGCTTTTATCATCACCTCCTCAGGGGTCATGGAGTGAGCCCTGTGGAGTCAGGATTTCAGTACCTTCCATTTTTTTTAAAGCAAGCTGCTTCCTTCCAAGACTGCAGAGAAAAATATCTTTGAGAACACCCCAGAGAGCCTGGAGAGTGCAGCACAGCAGAAAGGAGCCCCTTCCCTCCTGGGGTTGGTTTGTAAATGTCCCTGTGATTTTTAAACATGGTATTTCCTAATCCACCCTCCTGATTTCTAAATCCTGGGGGAGAGTCACAGAAGACAAGATCTGCTGGATGCTGTGCGCTGGCCCATCTCTCAGAAGCCTTGCACAGGGGCATGGCACTGGGAAGCTACTGGGAAAAGTATTCCAGGACTTGGACTCAGGCTGGAGCACCTGTGATTCCAGACAAATTGAGGCAAGAAACCTGGGGCTCCAGCCCCTTTGTGAGCATGTCTTCCCAGGGGTAAGATCCACTTGTATCCCGTCCATTCCAACAGTCACCACAAGCCTAAATATCTTCTCTACTCAATGGATTAGCTTTTCATGTCATTCAAAAGCTGGTAACTGTTGAGATGAAAAAAGAAAATAATAAAAATAACAGTGGGCTGAGAGATGCTATTTGATTATGCCTGAATTTTTTCTCTCCCCTCCTCCAAAGATAATCATGAGCTCCGGTTCATTAGCGTTTGGGAAAAGCGCAGGGAGGAAAGTGCCAGATAAGGGGAAAGGCTCATCACATGTTATTGTTGCCACAGCACTGGAAATATCACTAACACATCAATTAACCCCTTGATGCACAAGGCCCTGCCCCACATCCCCTCTGGAGCAGCACTCATGACATGTGGGTCCCACTTCATCACCTGAGGAGCAGAGCAAGCAGATGAAAAGGGTACAGGCTGTCCCGCTTGGATGCATTTGAGAACGAGCTATGTCAAGGGCTCCTTCATTGATGGGCTTTCAGCTAATTTTAGCACCAGTGATCAGCAGCTCAGCACAGCACAGGGAAGCAGGGCCCATGGTTTGCAAAAGCAGGAGTCCATCCTGGACACACCAGTCAATATTTTGGCAGACACAGGAATGGTTCTACAGGGTTTCCTGGACAGCTCTGCGCTTCCTGTGCCCACTTTCTGAACAGACAGGGGCAGTCCAGCTTCAGCCCCAGGGCTGGGTGGCAGTGAGACCCTGGTGACACAAGGCAGCTTGTGGCCACGGTGATTTCTGGCAGCAGACTGAGTTGCTCCTGCTGCTCAGAGGCAGAGGGACAGCCGTTTGGGTGCCCTGGGAAGCAGCTGGATGCCTTGAAGAGCAGGGTGCTTCACATTTGCACCCATGATGCAAAATTGTGGGCAGCACCAGCTAAGGACAAACCTCCCTTCTGCTCTGCACCAACTGCAGCTCCAGCACACACGACACAAGATCCCTCTGCTTAGTCCTCTGCCAAGGTTCTGGCAGGAGGGCACCTCCAGCAACACAGGACCAGATTCAGCTGCAGAGCAGCTTCATGATAGGAGCCCGTCCTTGCCCTTTGCCTGGTCTTGTTGGCACTGAGACATGGTGAAAACACAGGTATTGTGATTTGCCACTGCATGAGGCTCCAGGTGCAGAGCTCTCGTACCCACGCTCCTTCTGAGCCAGCTCCTTTGGGTCTGGGTGGTGGTGATTGATGCCTGGCACAGGAATGTCACACAGCAAGGACACCTCACCCTGATTACAGGTGCTGCTGGCCTGGTCCAAATCCCATTAGTACCTGGGGAGTAGATCGAAATCTCATGTGACTCAGGCATGAGCCTCATCACCTCTCTCCTAAGTGAGGAAGTTCCCATGCTGTCCCAAGGTCTCTTGTGATCCTCCCTCCAGAGGGACACGGAGTGTCCCTGGGTCCCCAGCAGGGGAGGGTGTGTGGTGCTGAGCAGTGGCTCCCCACAGCAAGCCTGTGTTACCTGGGCTGATGGAGCCAGGCTCCAGGACTGGCATCCCACCTGCGATCTTGCACTTTGAAGCTTCTCAAGAGAATTCAGACATGTGGGACCTGCCTCCCCTTCGCAGGGAGACAACAAAAGGTCTGAGGCCAGAGGGGAAGAAATGAGTGTTTTATGTTCTCACAAGGGTGGGCCTGTTGTGGCCATGGGGTGCAGCAGTTGACAGCATTCCTTGGGTGAGGAAGTGGTGTGCCGTGTTCCCAGGAAGCTCCTGGTTTGTGGTTCCTTCTTAGGACAGTATGTAAAAGCCATGTGGCAGCTCATCTAGGCCAATACTTGGCTCCTGCAGTGGCCCACAGCAGATGTTTATAGAGGCACAAAATAAGGGTACAGGAAGACTTCCCAAGAATAGTCCTTGAGCTCCCCCCAGTCCTCCAACCTTAAGGAAGAGGAGGTGGTCCTTTGTGTTTAATAACCCAAAGGATTTTTCTTCCATGAATTCATCCAGTTCCTGTTTAAATGCTTTGCATCTGTCACATCCTGTGCCGAGGACCTCCATGATTTAACTATACATTGCACCAAGAACCACTTCCTTTTCCTTGTTTTAAACGTCCCTCCAGGTAGTTTCATTTGGAGCTTGTACTCCTCTACTGGAAGAGATGGTGAGTAATCACTCCTCCATGCCCTCACACGCCTCCCAAGACAGTGCAGATCAGTATCACACCACTCTTTGTCATCCCTTCTCCTGGCTATGATGCCATTCCTCACACAGAGTTTGGGGCATTCCCACCTCCCTTCTCTGAGCCTCTTCCATATCCCTCTTGAGACAAGGCCCATTCATCCTCAGCATGGGCACATCACCAGCTCATGCAGTGGCAATGCTTCCTTTCTCATCCTCTGTTTCTTTCTTACTCACTCACAACATTCAATTTTATGCTTTCTCTGCTCCAGGTTTTGGAAACACCTTTTAGCATGAACCCAAATATCCCTTCCTGGGAGGAGACCTACCAGTCAGAGCCCATCACTGGGCTACCAGTGTTAGGACTGGTTTTTGTGTTTGGCCTGCCTTTGCCTGAGTTTCCTTGGCTGCCTGTCCCACCCCACAGGGACATGGACCCAGCAGCTCCTTGTAGCCTGCCCGTGTCTGCTCTGCTCTGAAGAGCTCAGTGTTGGTGGGGCAAACACGGTCACTTTGGCCCTTTTCCAGATAACTTGTGGGCACACTCAATGGTTCCCCATGGGTAACATTCCTCTGCCACGAAAACAAACCCTTTATTTCAGTCCTTCCTTTCCTGCCTGTAACAACTGCTCTGTCTGGCAGGTCTTTCCTCTTTCCCTCCTGAACAGCACCGTGTTCCCTGAGGGGTTGTGGTGGGAGGCCTGGCCAGAGATCTCACAAACCAGGTTTCCTTCCCCACATCCTTGCAGGATGGCCCCATGATCCCCCTTGGCCAAGAGCAGGACTCAGGCTTGGCAGAGAGGTCTCTGACTGGAAGGTGTCAAGTCTGTAGCTCTCACTGTTAGGGCCTGGGGAGGAGACCTGGAGCTGGGGTGTAGTCTGGTGAGTCAGGGCGGGTGGAAGAGCTGGGGCTGGAATCTCATTAGTAATGGAGACACATCAATAATGGAAACGTCCCTCTGACGCTGCAGTCACCCTGTGGCTGGAGGGAAGAAGGTGAAGCAATGGATGCTGACACACAGGGGAGCTCTGCTTTCAGCAGAAGCAGTTGATGGGCAGAGCACACCTTGATCGGGTGCTGCTGCTTTGGCAGGAGGCCCCACGTTGCCAGAGCTGGGATAACCTGACAGATACAGGGGATACACTCTGTGGTGTCCTTGGAACCCAGGCTGAGCTGTCAGAGCCCACTGCCACCAGCACCTGTAATTCTTGGCCATCATTTTATATGCCATGGAATGAGGTGCTGGGTTTTTTCCACGACAAACTCCTCCCCAGTAAAATATCCTCCTTGCTAAGATCTGAGGTGGTGGATAGTGGAGTACACATGGACAACAGCATGAGCTGGTCCTGCAGCTTCTCTGCGGCTGCTGGGGCTCCAGGGACGTCTGCACTTCTACTTCCACCTCAGTCTCTTTTCATCTCTTCTGCGTTTGTTTAGCTACATCTATCTCTCTGTCTTCTCAGCCTTGGCAGGGCTACCCACCCCTGCCCTCCCTCCCAGCAGAGTGGTGACCTGTGAGGTCTTTCCTTCAGGTGTCCTTTCTGTGCTGTGAGATTTCTGGGATGTGTTTCTGCCTTCAGCAGTCCAACAAGCACCCAATGATCCCCTCAAGGGCCAGCTGTTACATTTGCTTGTGGCAGAGACACAAGCCTGGTCATGACTGAGGCAGTCCCGGGTGCGTCAGTGGAAGCAGGGATGGAGAGATTGCACATTGCTCTCACCCCCTTCATTTCTCAAACAAGAGAAGTCAGCTCCTGCAACATGTCCCACGCAGACAGCATCTACTTGGAGGAAACTGCCTGGAGGAATGGGTGCTGGTGGGACTCCAGAGGTGCCCAATCCCAAAGGAGAAGGTGAATCTCGAGGGGATGTGCCTCTGCTCATCTTCTCACGTCCTCATCTTGCTCAGGAGAGCAACTGCCTCCAGGGATGGGCTGTGGGCAGGGGGTGCCCGGGTGCGTGGGGTGACATGGGGAGGAGGTGGTGCTCACGTGGAGCTCCAGCTCCATGGGTGGGTGGTTGTGATGACGCGGCAGAAGCAGAAATTGTACAAAGTCAGGCAGGGAGAAGATGTTGGTTTGATCAGTGGAAATGACTAATCAGCAGAAACCACCAGAATCTTCTGAACTCTTCTTACCTTTCTCATGTCTCCTTTCCTCCTCACTGCAGGCAGAAGGTTCTTGGTGGGGTGGTGTGCCCGTGCTGTGGGATGCTTTGGGAAGGAGTGTTGTTGCTATCACTGCCACGTGATGGGTGTTGGTGGTCCCATCTGGACTGTCCTGGAGACATCTGTATTTTCTCCAGAGTTGCAGGATGATGCAGACACCTCTGTCTCTCCCTGCATCCATGCTCAGGGGCCCATCGACTCTGCACACCTCTGCATCCTGTTAATCCATGGCTTTCCAGGACAGACCAGAGACCAGAGGAGAGGCAGGGACTAAGTGTCTGTCCTGTTCAAGGGTTTAGAGATATCATCCCCCCGAAAAAAGTTTTGGTGTGCATCCTTGATGGGCAGGGATGGGAGACCATCTAGCCCACAGCCCTTATGAAACAGCCTGTTTGCTAACTGGATAATGGTGCTCTCCAGTAAAAGTGTTATCCTTCACCATCAGAGACAGGAGCAAAAAAAGCAGCCACCAGTATCCCTCATTAATGGGAGGAAGAAAATACTAAGTGCCAGTACTGTTTGAGTTGTGGAGCAAGGGATGGCAAAAGGCTCTCAGCAGAGCACTTCTCCACGCTGGTCCCAAGAGAGCAGGCACTGCTGTCAGGGCAGAATGATGGATACCTCGGAATTCAGTGCCCTCACAACAGCCTCTATCTTTCTGCTTGAGCTGCCATCACCATCCACTGGCTCAGCTGGTAACAGGGACTTGGGACAGATGGGTGAAAGGCCCACAGTCACCAGCCCTGGGAGAGAAGCAGGGATCTTGGGGTAGAAAAAGCAAGGCAAGGCAGCAGAGCCAAGAGGGCAGGAGCACAGAGGCTGGTGGACGTGAAGTTTTAACCCCTAAAAATTTTCCACTAAATACAGGAGACTTGGGCTGCTGTAGCCTCAGAGAGGCCAAGAATGGCTGAAGCCTCCTCCATGAAGGAGGGCCCATAAATAACCCTCTCGGAAATAAAGAGCTGACTCTTAATTTATTCTGCTTGGATCAAATCCTATTGGCTTATTTTTAGGCTGTGCTGCCTTGTGGTGCAGGCATGTGGCTGGAGCCTGTACCTCTGTCCAGGCCCCTGAAGCTGACACCATTTCTACCTGTCTGGGAGCCCTCCCTCAGCATAGCCATGGCCAAGTATGTGGATGGGATTATCCTGAGCAGGGATGCACAGCCCTCCTTCCCTCCCACGGGTGATTTAATCATGTTAGCTGGGAAGGGAAGAAGGAAGAGAAAGGAATGACATCTGTGTGGTTTTTTTCTGGAGTTGCTCTTGCTCATGGCAAGCTCAGCAGAATCAAGACCTTTCATTTCACAGGTTCTTTCCTCCTTTCCCATATCTCAAATTGCCCTGCCTTGCACAGCACACACAAGCAGTGGGATTGCAGGCAAAGTCCACTTCCGAGCCCTGCAGTGTGGGAGGAAGTTTTGTGATTAGGATGCACCTGTGAGCACATTCTTGAGCTCCTGTTTTTCTCCCTGTGTTTTCATTTCCACCATGAATGGCTGATAGCGGCGTGTGGTCACCAAGCCCTTTCAAGACGGGAAAGAAATCCAAAGAACAGTAATAATGGAAAAGATTAAATAGAGGAAATGTAACTTTCCTGTGCAAACCTGCTGCTGGGAGAGGAACCCCCGCCTGCTGTTTTTATTCAGCCCAGCCTGAACTGTCGTGCTTTGCGTGGCTGGAAGCCGTGCTTGTTTTCTGAGCAAGCCCTGTCTAGCTCAAAGCTTGTCTGGTGCGTTCCCAGAGAGCCCCCTGATGGCTTTAGCTTTCATCCCAACAGCCTGAGCATTAATGTTTGGAGCAGCAGGGAGAGTCCCTGTCAACAGCAAAAGGCTTTCCAGGAGCCAGCAGAAGCTCAATGTAGAAAGGCAATAACCCTTTTCTAGGCTGAGATGGTGTCTTCTGCCTGGATGGCTGCTGGGCAGCCACAAATTCCTGCCTCCCATCTGCCTTCCTCTTCCTGAAGTTTTCACCATGATGCCTATTTTGAGCTGGAGCCCAGAACCATCAGGTGCTTCTCCAGCCTCTGGACTGAGCCTGTGGTCATCACAACAAGGGGTGTCATAGGGGATCTAGCCACACAGTGTTGATTTTTTCTTAAATACTGCCAGAAAATGGCTGGTAGAGCACTCCTGCTATGGCTGTGGGTCTGAAGAGGACCAAGCAGTGCACTGGAAGTGGCTCACCCTTGCTCTGTGAGAAGAATCCTGTGAAAACAGTTTTGCAATGAGGTTGCACAAAGCTATCTCTGTTGCCGAAGCCAGTCATGCCTCCCTCTGTGGCTGCACGGTCCCACACGTGTTCCCACACATGGTCCCACGTGAGGTCCCACTCCCTGCCACTCCTTGCTGGGTTTCATGTTGGCACGGTGGAAGCAGACTCACAAGGGTGCCCATGCCAAGACTGCCAGGGGACAGCCCACCCTGCTGGAACACTTCAGCTTGGCTTCACCGGAACACAACACCTCACACTGGGACACAAACACTTGTCCTCAACCAGCCTGCGCCTATTTGCTTTCCTTGTGTAAGAGGAGCCAGGCCAGGGCACCCAGCCTACTTCCATACCTCCCTGGGGAGCCATGGAGCGGTGACAGCACTGTCACACTGATCCTGGCCCCTGAGCCACCCAGGCGAGGTGAGTGGAGCTGCAGCCCCAGTCCAGGGCTGGATAGGAGGTGTGTGGGGCCAGCGGCACAGCAGGAAGGAAACGGCTTGCATTGGGGGGAAGGAAGTGTCAGGAAGGAGGACAGTGAGGCCACCCTGCAAGGAATACGCTGGATCCAGGTTACACAGCCTCTGAAAAGCCAGACTGGAATTGGAAATATGCCTGAGGCAACACCCGTGGTGTGAGCTGGCTGGGGTGGAGCTGGGGCGGGGGATGCTGTCCTGCTCTGCTGGCCCAGCCTGGTCAGGGTGCTGACCAAGGGGGGAGCACTGCCCTGCTGGGACTCCCTCAGCAGCTGACAGAGTGTGGTTCCTGCCTTGGCACGATCATCCACAATGTGCTGATGGGAGCAAAGCAGCAGTGATGTGTCTTGAGGGCTGATTGCTTTGTTGGACATGGCAGTAAGAGAGAGCACCTGCCCAAGGAAGGAGCTGAAGAACTGATGTCGGTGTGATGACAGCCCATAAGCTGCCTGGCCAGGCCTTTTGCTGCTTCAGAAAGCACCTGGTCAAGAACTGAATCCCTGCTGACACCTGCAAGGAGAGAAGGACATCTGTGTTTCCAAGACCACAGCCAGGTAATGCCCTCACTGCTCAGCCACATGCATCTCTCCTTGTGGCCACATGTCTTTCCCTAAACCCACATAGCACAGACCAACCTGGGAACAGTGCTCTTGGGGTGGATTTATCCCTCCACCCACCCAGCCAGGGGACATTGTTGTGTGTTCATTGGCCTCTTCCCCAAAGATTAGTCTGGACTTTTTCCCATCCTTGGCTCCTCCTGTTGCTTGGCTGCCCAGTTTATCCACCTACAACTGCTCCTGTGTGCTCCAGCAGCCCTCCAGTGCAGGGATGAAGGAGGGCAGTTTCATGATCTTTGCTTTGGGCCCCATGAGCTGCACCCAGCCTCTCCCTGGGCAGGATGGGATGCAGGCAGGGCAGGCAGTGGGGCAGGATGTCCTTCCTGGCACCAGCACTGCCAGTGGAGCAGGTGCATGTGGGTCCCTATGCCCCTCACAGCCCATATCAAACAGGGACCCAGAGGGAAGCGCTGAAGGTGCTGGAGAGTTTGTCCTGGCCCATGGAGAGTTCTGAATATAAACACAGATGCTGCCTGTGACCTGTGTGAGTCACTGAAAGACTCGGAGTCCTTTTTAAGGTGTTGATTTCTGCACACTGTGGGTCAGCCTGGAAAAACTCAGGTGCTGCCATCCCCTCCATGTGGTCAGGATGAATCCGACCTCCCAGCTACAAGAGCTGGCTGAGGATCAGCCTCACTTCTCAGTAGCTTGTTTATGAGAATGACACCACCTCACCAGCAAGTAAACAACGTCATGCCAAGTAGCCACTGTCTCCCAGTGCCCTAATCCTGGCAACCACTTCCTTGGTTATATTTTCATTTCTGTTTTCTCTGCCCCATTTTCCGCGGCTGGGCATCTAGTGAGTGGTGGCAGAGCAGAGAGGCAGTGGCCGGGGGACACCATGGCATCAACGGGGCTGCCCAGCGGGGCCGCAGCAATGCCATGGAGACACCGGGGACCCGTCCCTCTTATTTATGGTCCCCTGCTCTGCTGCCGGCGCACCGCGGTTCGAGGATGTACCAGGGGGCGCGGGGTGAGGGGCCGGGGGGGGCCAACACAGAGCCGGGTCCGGCGCTGTGGGACCGGCTGCTGTTGCGGACGGGAGCGCCGCCGGTGCCCGGCGGGGGCGGTGCGCTCCGGGGCAGCCGCTGCCGCCCGGGCCGGCCGCCAACACCCCCGCCCCGCCGGGCGTGCGCACCGACCGCCCCGCCGAGCCGCCGCTGCCGGGGCCGGGAGCGGCGGGGCCGGCACCCCGCTCGGGATCGCCCCCCGCTCGGGATCGCCCCCCGCTCGGGATCGCTCCCCGCTCGGGATCGCCCCCCGCTCGGGATCGCCCCGTACCGCCGGCCCCGCCCGCTGCCAGCCCGGCTGCGGCTGCGGTGTCACCGCCCGCACGGCGACCTTCGCCGCAGGTGAGAGCCGGGGCCTGGGCTTTCGGGGAGCGGAGGGGAGGCCGGGGATGCGTGGGAAGCGAGGGTGGCACACCCCCGGGGCGCGGTGGGACCCGTGAGACCAGAGCCGGCGATCCCTGTGCGTGGGATTTGGGGCGGGCCGTGGGGTGGCCGTGTCCGCGTTATGGACAGGGATGCTCGGAGCCCCCTCGTTGCAGACAGGGATGCCCGCAGTCCTCTCGTTACGGACAGGGATGGTGAGAGCCCCCTCGTTACAGACAGAAGTACTCGGAGTCTCCTGGTTAGCAATACGGATGCTCAGAGTCCCCGCATTACAGACAGGGATACCCGGAGTCTCCTGGTTAACAACAGGGATGATCAGAGCCCCCCGTTACAGACAGGGATGCCCAGAGCCCGCCCCGTTATGGAAAGGGATGCCCAGAGCCCTCCCGTTGCAGACAGGGATGCTGGTAGCCGCCCATGAGATGGCAGTGACAGCTCAAATGCGGCCAGCTCCCTGGGAGGGAGGGCTGAGGAAACCCGGTCCTGCGCTCTCCTGCGGCTCCGACGCTGCCCAGAAACGCTGCGGTTTAGTTTTGCGCGGTTCCCCTCCCTGTTCCTCCGATGCCTCAGACCAGGGGGGTGAGGAGAGGGAAGGAGGTTTCCCCAGGCTGGGGAAAACTCCTCAAAGCAGCTGCGTGCTCTGGGGATGCTGCTGCAGGTACCAGTGACAGCCCAGCTGGCATGCTCCAGGGCTCAGGAGATGTCTCATGTCAGGGCTTTCCTCCTGCTTCCACTGCAGCCCTTTCTCTGAACAAGGTCTTTGCCCAGATAGAGGACACTGAACTTGATACCCTGATGGGAAATCCTTCTGCCTGGACACCTCGGAAGCACCCAGAGGAGTGCAGAAAAGTGTCTCCTACTCCCCATGTTCCATAGCAGCCAATGCCATGCCACAGACAGGGGAGGCAGCCAAATTGCATAGGGCAGGGATGACAGCTGGCAGGGTGACATACCCCTGTCAGGCAGGTGAAGGTCCAATATCTTCTCACTCATGTTTGCTTGCTGTGCCAAGCCCAGCTCTCCTCTAGCACAGCAGTGGGCATGTGCCAGGAGGGGACATTCATCCTGCTTATTAGTTGCACCCTCCTCAGTAGAGACTTGGGCTGTCCTGCCAACCCCTTTTCCTGCTCCCATTGCAGGTGCCTGGGGCTGCAGCCTCCAAAGTGGGCACCTGGCAAGTTGTAGTCTGGCTGTAGAGGTTGGTACTGACTGGGCAGGCAGTAGAGGGCAGAGGCAGAGCTGCCCTTCCTGTGCTTCTGCTTTTGCCATCTTGCTTTTATACTGCCAAGCCACCTTTGCCTTTCCTTCGCTCTTCACCTCCTCCACAGGCAGGTGGGAAGCCTGGCAGAATTCCTTCCCCTGGCTGGGATCTGGATCCAGCCAAGCTGTGCACTGTGCTGGTGTGGGCTGTGCCACATCTCTCTCCCTCAAGGCCTTCTGCCAGGAACCAATCACTATCTGTGATGCTTTGGGAGCTGCTCCATCCTGCTCGGTATCAGTTAGAGCAGGGCATGTTTCCTGAGAAGAAAACAGTCATGAATCAGCTCTGATTTTCCACGCTCTCTGCAGGCAGAAAGAAGGGAGTGCACCATGCTGGGCAGGGCACTGGCAATGCGCACCAGGAGCTGCCAGTGCATCTGGCAGAGGCGTCAGCAGCTTTGCCCACTTCTCCCCCCGCTCCCCGTCCCAGTGGCTTTTAAACCAGCTCTTGCCCTCACAGAAACATCTCTTGTTCAAGCACTGCAGAAACACTCTTTGTACTTTGAACAGGGCCCTTAAAGACAAGGCAAGGTGCCAGGCGCCGGCAGCCAGGGCAGGGAGGGAACAACTGGCCCCAGCAGCAAGGAGCTGGAGTGGAGG
The DNA here is from genome assembly GCA_035583155.1 of Acropternis orthonyx. NCBI lineage: Eukaryota > Metazoa > Chordata > Aves > Passeriformes > Rhinocryptidae > Acropternis > Acropternis orthonyx. The sequence goes on from JAWWEU010000029.1 coordinate 16,763,612, forward strand.
TGGCAAACCCCACTCTGCCCTTGGGAACCAGTCCCAGCACAGTCCCAGAGCTGAGTGGGAGCTGCCAGGGCCCTGCCTGTATCTGGGGCCCCCTCTGCCTGTACGCTGGCCCCTACATGTGGTCGCTGGAGTTTGGGCGTATGTGTGTGTGTTGCAAGTCCCTGCCTGCCACACGTAGGTGTCTGCTCACTGCAGCCAGACTGCTCCTCCCTTGCAGCACTTCATGGCTTTATGGTTTTGGAGTGACATCCGTGCCTCACTTGTAAATACAGATGGATTGAGTGTCCCCGGGTATGTGCTGTGTGATGCCCCTGGCACAGGGGAGGGAGCACGGTCACTGCGCTGGGTTGGGCACCAGAGCACCAATCCCAGAGCACCAGTCTGCTCTTGCCACAGCCTGTCCCTACCCCCTGCTACCCCTGCAGAGTGTCCTGCTGAGATGGCGAGTGCCCACAGTGCAGAGTCGGATGCTGAAGATGCAGTAGAGACTGAAGAAGCCATCTATGAAGAGGTGATGCCCTGTGACAGGATGGAGCTGAGCCAGAGGCTGGCTGTGGAGGAGCTCATCACCACCGAGGCCAGCTATGTCCACAACATCCAGCTCTGTGTGTCAGATATCCGGGCACACCTTCAGAAGAAGCAGGTGACATGGGGCACATCCCCCTGCCCAGGGGCTGGGCACTGTAGGGTGAATCTATTGAGAGTTGCAAGATGCCTGAATCACTGCAGGGAGGTCACCATGTGCTCCCCTTCCACCTTCCTGCCTGGGCTTCCCCTGACCAGCCAAGGTCTGGGGTGGATGGACATTGAGCCTGACCAAGTACAGCCATCCTACAACTTTAACCCTGTGCCTGTAGTGTTGAAAAGACCTCATTACCCCACTTGGGAGCAGAGACAGGTCTCAGCATTCCCAAAACCTCCTGAAACAGAGCATTGCTCCAACTCCTCAGGTGTCACATGGGGCAGATGGGTACTCAGGAGGGCAAGTGCCCCTGAAACACACAGTCCACCTCTGATGTATTTGGCTTAGCCTGGGGCATCTTTGTTCCCTTCAGCTGCCTGATCTGGACCTGGAAGGACTCTTCTCTAACACCGACGACATCCTCCACGTCTCCAGACGGTTTCTGAAGGGTCTTGAGGCCACAGCCACTCAGGGGCAGGAGCAGCTGCTCTGCATCAGTAAGTGGTGCAGTGCCAGTAGCTGACCCGTGCCCATCCATTGCCTTTGCTGGTGCTGGCACTGCCACTGCCCCAGTGCTGGGCACATGTAGGTGCCATCCCCAGCCCACCTGCCTGGGCACTTCCTACGCCTCCCTTGGCTCTGGGAGGTGTGGCTGCCGGCACACCGATATCCAGAGGGAGCCACCCACACCCACCCCATGGGGGCAAGGCAGACCTGCCCAGCCTGCAGACAATGCAGGGAGAACAGCATGAGGCCCAGCTTAGCGGAGGTGCCTGAGGTGCAGAGCACTGCCCTGGCACCCTTGGCTGGCACTGCTCTGCTGGATTCGCCCTTCCAGCAGGCTGGGCAGAAAGCCCAACCCTTCTCTGAGGCTACAGAAAAGGACCAAGCTTTCCAGCCTCAATCTCCTTCCCCAGGCACCCTGTTCCAGGAGTTCAAGGAAGAGATGGAGACTGTCTACAAGATCTACTGTGCCAGCTATGACCATGCCCTCCAGCTAGTGGAGAGCTGCCGCAAGGACCCCAGGCTGCAGAAGGAGATCTTGGAGACCCTGAATGCTACAGTGTAGGTACCTCTGCTGAGGCCACCTTCCTCTCCCTGTTTTACCTACTGGCTTTGCCCTTCTGGACAAGCTTCCTGCATGGATAGGTGTCAAGAAGCTGGGTGTAATATCATGGCCGCTACCTTTGTGGCTTTTCCTGATGTAATCCCTGGCAGACTGTCCCGGATCCTTTGGTCCACTTGCCAAAGGGCCACTAGAGTTGGTGATTTTTTTATGGTGGACCCCAAAATAAAGGATAGGTGGCATGCACAACTGCTGCCTCCCCCACCTGTGGCCCAGCAAGAGCACATGTTCCTCAGCTTGACCAGAGAGATGGGCTGCCCCTGGGGCACCTTCCAAACCTCTCCTGAACTATCAGGTGGGTCACAAACACTGTCAGAGTCAGAAGAAGCAGGAGTGGCAATGGAGGAGCTCCTGGGATTTGCTGCTTAGGGCACAGGTGATGTGATTCCCAAATGAGATATGCCTTGCCTTCGGGTCGAAGGGGAGTTCTGCCTGCACTTTGCTCACGCTCTCCCTCCCTGCTGCCCACAGAGCACGCACGGATCCCATGCCTCATAGTTAGACAAGCACAGCACTGTTTGAGGAGACAGGGTGCCCACGCAGGGCTGGCACTGCTCTCAGGGCTGGTGGGGTGGCCCAATAGCTGGAAGGGAACAGGGGCTCACAGCCAGAAATGCCCCACGACTTTTGGACTGCTGTCTCCCCAAAACACTCGCAGAGAAGCTGGGGGAGGGGCAGCAGGGCAGGAAGACAGCTCTCCACACCAACCTTGAGCAATTCCCCTCTCCACCAGGCCTCACACAGGCGCATCAGACCTCAGCTTTTTCCTGGTGATGCCGGTGCAGAGGGTCACCAAATACCCGCTGTTGCTGGGGAAGATCCTGGAGAACACCCCAACCAGTGACAGTGCCTACCCGGCCCTGCAGGCAGCTGTTCGTGCCATGGCCCAGGTCAACGCCAACATCAACGAGTACAAACGGCGCAGGGAAGTAGGTGAGTGGTCGGGGGGCTCAGTGCAGGCAGGGGGCAGAGCGCCTGGGAACCCCCAGCCCAACCCCAGTTGTCTCCCCTTGGTGTTGCACTAATTCGCACTTAAATCAGTTCAAAGCTCTCCTGCTCTCCACCCACCCTGCCTGGTAGAGCCACAGACTCCTGCAGGCAGCTCGTGAACTGCTCTGGTCCTGTAAATGCCACTCTGGGCAAGATCTGAAGGCTGCAGGAGCAGAGTGGCATGGGGGGCAGCTGAGGATAAAACCAGTCTGTCCACATTCCTGAGTCTGGGGAACTGAAAAGAACATTCCTGCCCTTGGGACAGGAGAAATCAGGCTCCTCAGGGATGGCAGCTTGGCTTCTTTTTGGTTTTCCTAGTACTTTCCTTCTTTGATGTGGGTTATGCTTATCCTGTTGATCAACCCCAGCCCTTGCACTGTTCACCCTCCTTGCCTGCTCAGACTGCCAAGGATGCTGCCATGAAGTCTCCTCTTCTGATCTTTTTTCCCCCCACCTTGTGTCCCCCCAACCCGAGGCAGCAACCAAATACAACAAGGCAGAGCACCTGACGCTGCGGGATCGCCTGGCGCGCCTCAACACCCACTCCATTGCCAAGAAGACCACGCGGCTGAGCCGCCTCCTCATGCACGAGGCCGGCATCGTGGCCAAGGTGGGCAGCCCAGACCCCTCTGCCTGCACCCAGGGCACTGCTGCCTCTCCTCCGGTCATTTCTGGGGCTTTCCTCCCCAGGTGCCTCTGTGGAGGAATGGGGAGTGCAGAGCCAGGGTGGGGTGGCTGATGCTGGCACCAGTGGCCTCAGCTGCCACAGGAGCCACAGTCCCATTGTGGAGCAGCCTAAGGGTGCCTCCTGGTCCTCCATGCCAAGGACCAGCAGGGCAGGAGGGGTGAAGGGACACACCTCACTCCCTGCCTCAGAGCATTACAGGGGAGCACTTCGGCCCCCAAAGGACCCACAGGATCCTCGAGCATCCCAACAAAAGGAAAGACACCCTAATGTTCCCCAGCACCACAACCACACCAAAAGCCTTGTTGCTGCCTGCACCCCAAGCAGCCTGTGTCTTGGCCCCTTGCAGGATTCCTGGAGGCTCTCAGAGTCTCCCCTGCCTGTCCTCAGCCCTGTGAGCTTCAGGCAAGTGCCTGCTGTGTTAGCATGGCTGGTGATAAGCTGCCTCTTGCCTTGCAGACAGAGAACAAGGAGTACGATGACCTGGAAGAGAAATTCCAGTGTGTGGTATCCAGTGTGGCCACCCTGAAGGAGAATGTGGCATCCTACCTGGGCCATTTAGAGGTAAAACCTCGACCACTGGCAAGGGGTTGGCCTCCTTCAGGCTTCAGGACCTGTTCCTTAGGATTGGAGAACACATAGGAAAGTAATAGCTGCTGGGGATGTTCAGGGATTTGCAGCTCAGCTAAAGTGTCCTGTTGTGTCAGGGAGTTGCACAACATCCAAGGATTGCTCAGGTCCAGGGGAGCTTAAACCAAAGCTGAGGCTTTGACAACACAGCCTGAGCTGGTGTCATTTGAGAATAATCTGTCCTTAAACTTATCATTATTTCAAGGTCTTAAATGACTGAAAAGGCCAAGTGTTGTTCAGCCTGGGGATTCTTGCTTTAATAACTGGTGTAAGGCAGAAACATCCCCAGATCAGTCCTGACAACAAATTTCCCTTCTGAAATCACCTGGGTCAGCAGCTACTATGATTTTCTCATAGAAATCCCTTGGGGCATCTGAGGAAAAATGAAAGCATGAGTGATGGCAAAACATGCAATCCCCAGACACAGTATTATCAGGAAAGCCTCAGGAAATGGCAGAGTGTTCAGAAAGCAGCAATTCGTGGGCTGGAAAGACCCTGACTTGAAAATACTGAGAAGGGCTCCCCATACAGCATTGGGAAGGAGGTAAGAGAGCCTGATGCTTTCTCCCTTTCAGGCATTCCTGTCGCCCACTCCCCACCAGCGTGACCTGCAGATGGATGAGGGACCTGCCCAGCAGTATCGGCACTTTGCTGAATGCCTCCAGTACACTGTTTTCCCAGAGTTTGTGAGTGCTCCTTCCCTGCACATCTCCTTCAGCCAAGCACTGCTCTCCCACATTCTGCCAGAGCACAAGGCAGGGCAGCCAGGAGCTGAGGGGGACCCCTGAACAGTGTCCTCACAGTCCCCCGAGGACTCAACTTTGCAGCAGGGCCAGGAGCAAGCAACAAAATCCATCAGCAGTCCCCCACGCATGAAGTGAGAGACCAGCCCCAGGGTGCATCCAGGAAAGAGGGGAAGGCCTGGGCAGAGACACAACTGTGACACAGCTCCAGAGCCCATCCAGCGCTGGAGACTGGCTCCAGTGTCTGTCTGATGGGTGCATCCAGGAGCTGGGCTACCTGCAGCAGGAATCCAAGGAGACAGAAGCAGAAACAAGCACACCCACAGTAACACTTAGGCAGGGGACAGGGCCCCTAAATGGGCTTTGGGCAGGGGTGTGTGTGGAGGCCCAGATGAGACTGGCCTGGGCCATTAAAAGGTCCTACCTGGTCATTTGCATGGAGCACAAGTTTGGAATTGTGACGGACATGACTGCTCTGTACCAAGGTTTGCTTTGCTTGGCATCCTCTGTGCCTTCAGGGAAAGATGTTTCAGATCCTTCCCACTCCACACAAGCACCTCAACAAGTCCCTGAGCCTTTTACCCCCCATAAGGCAGTGCTGGGGTCCTGTTTGTGGGGCTCACATGGGGATTTGGGTTCTCTCCCCTCACAGAAGCGACGGCTGGACAGGCTGGTCTGCCAACCCCTCTGCAGCCTCTCAGACATGCTGGTGGGGCCACAGCAGCTGGTCAAGAAGCGCCTGGACAAGCTGCTGGACTACGAGGAGATCCAGGAGCGGAAGAGCGAGATGGGCAGCGTGACGTATGATGAGGAGGCAGCCATGAACACCTACCTTGCCATCAATGACCTGCTTGTGGCTGAGCTCCCGCAGTTCAACCAGGTGGCTGTGCAGCTCCTGAGGCAGATCCTGTGCTCCTTCAGTGCCCTGCAGCGGGACTTGGCTGCCCAGGTCCTGCAACAGGCAGAAAAGCAGCTGGAGCAGGTGAGTATGTGTGCCTAAACAGGCACATGATATGAGCCAGACCTTCTTCGGGCTTGGGACATCTTGGGCGTCAGAGCAGTGAAGTTTTGCTGTGGCCCAAGCACACCCTTACAGACACACAACTCCCTGTCTAAGATTTGGAAGCAATCTCTCCTCCTCCCTGCCTGGGAAAAGCCAAATTTTCTCTTCTGTGCTGCCAGGGGCTGTCCTGCTTTCTCTTTGTGGACACTACTGGTAACTTATTGATGTGCTGCTGCCTGAGAGATTAGTGTTAACTCTGAGCTCCTGAGAGCTCTGTGCCAGGAAGGCAAGGAGGAGAAAGGCAGCTCCTGGCCTGAGGAATGAGCATCCCTTGATACCCATCCCTGGGTGATATCTCCCAGAACTCCTCACTGCATGGTACTCTTGAGTCTGATGTTTGCAAATATGGAGGGTCAGGGCAGTTGAAAGCCCTGGGGCAGAGCATTGCCCCGGTCTGATCTATGGTCAGGATGAGAACAAGGTGCAGCCAAGTGGAAGTGTCCTCTCCCACGCTGCTCATGTGTATGTGGTCAGGAGGGTGTGTTATCCTTGCTCAGTCTGGGCTGCTTATGCTGCAGACATTTACCCTGGAGCTACACCTTACCCACCTCCCTTTATAGTCAGGTGGGACAGGCTATGGGCTTGGGGCGGGACAGCAGGAATGAGGGACTGCTCTGGTGGGCTGGGTACAACCCAAGAGCTCCACATGTGATAGCCCTGCCCAGAGAAAGTGGCTCACAAACAGAGAGGAGCAGCTTGGATCATAGATGCAAGGTGCATCTTTAGTGGCCAGGTCTGTTCTCTTGCTTTCTCACCCATTTTCTTCTTGCTCCTTCTCTTCTGACCCTACCCACAGCTCTCCCTCTGCCCAGGGCCCTCTCTGATCTGAGTTTGTCTCCTCAGATGCCCCATGGCCACATGCCCCTGCCCAGCTTCTGGAAGGTGGTGGAAGACACCTTGCAGCAGTCAAGTGCTCAGCTCCGCACCTTCTGCCAGACCTTTGATACCGTCATGCCAAGCCCTGTGACACAGGTAGGGGCTGGGAAAGGGACTTCTCAGGCCAGCTGGATAAAGAAATAGTACTGTGGCTTCCCAATGCAGAACATCCCCTTGGCAAGGAGGTTGGCTCAGAAAGTGGCCCTGAGGGTTGCAGTGACCACAGTATTTCCCTTTGACAGCAGCTGGCTAGAAATAAACAGGGATGAAACAGCTCAGCAATTCTGGTTGTGGGCACTCATCTCCAAACTGTAGGGTAGAGCAGATAGTGTGAAGGAGTTTCTCCTCTAACCTCTCACTGGGACGTGATCCTGCAGAAGGGAGGGCACAAGTAAATGGAGGGCCTCAGTCTCCTGTGTGTCTCATCAAGCGCTCCCATGTCTCTTGCTGCCCACCAGCCTCTGAACCCTGCTGAGGAGCGGAAGGTCCTTTCCCTTGTGAGCAAGCACGGCCCAGACAAACTTTACCAAGTGACAAGCAACATCAGTGGCAGCAAAGACTTGGACCTGACCTTGCTGAGGGGACAGATTGTAGCTCTGCTGCAAAGTGCTGACACGAAGGGGAACACGAGCAGATGGCTGGTGGATGCTGGAGGTATCGTGAGTACTAATGGGCAGCCTCTCCCACCTCAGCACCAGGGTTGGGAACAAAACCCAAACCACTTCCTCATCCTGGATGAAACAGTGGGCCATGGCCTCCTGGGTCCTCCCTTCCAGACTTTGCTCAGCCCAAACCCAACTCAGCTTTGCCAGCTACACCCGTTGCCATTAGCTGTAAGGTCCAGGTTTCCTGATTTATTCCCCAAGGGAATGCTCGTAAAGTGTCACGGCTGAAAAAGGAGAATCTGTGCAAAAAGAAACATAGGGAATTCTTTTTTTTGGGGCATGTTTCTGCTGAATATCCCCTAGTGACAGACTGGTTTGAGCAGGGCTGCTGTGCTAAGGCAAGCAACAACCAAAGTGTCATTCCTCTCTCCTCCAACCAGTCCTACATGTGCCAGGCAGTGGCGCCCCATGACTTGTGTGTGTCCATGTCCTCCAGGTCCCCGAGGGTTTGTACCTGCTGCAAAACTCCAGCCGTATTGCCCGGTACAAAGCCAGCAGCCCGGGATGCAGATGCTAACCCTGGAGAGTGGCACAGAGAGAAGGAGACATTCCTATGCATTACCTGAAGCTCCCAGGCCCCAGGTGGCCACCTTCACCCCAACATTCCAGGTGAGAGTGGGGGACACCCTCAAGGCCATTCCTAGTAACACCACCAGCTCCATGCTAGTTCTTATGTGGGTGGGAAGGTGGACCTGCTTTTCCAGCACACACATGGTCACACATGTGCAGCCACGTGCCCAGCAGTGAGTGTCACACCCCATCTGAGTGCCCTGTGAGACTGATGTCCTTGCTGGGAATAGGGTGAAGAGAGCAAGAGAACTGGGTGTGGTTGGGTCCCCAGTGTCCCTCCATCCATGTCACTGCTGCGCTGCCCTCTTGGAATGCGTTTGGAATGGGAATGCCTGCTCTGCCGTGTATGTCCTTCTCCCTTTGTCTCTCGTGTCCAGCAAGAGCTTCCTCCCTCCTTCCCTGCCTTCCACAGGTGGTCGCTGGCTTCTCTTTCGCAGCCCGGAGTCCACAGGAGGTGAACCTCCAGGCAGGGCAGCCCGTGGTGGTGCTGGAGCCACACGACAAGAAGGGGAGCAAGGAGTGGAGCCTGGTGGAGGTGAATGGCCAGAGGGGCTATGTGCCCTCCAGCTACCTGGTGACCGTCCCCGTGCAGGAGCCCATGGGCTGGAGCTTGCCCGTGTGAGCTTGGGCAGCCTACACCAAGGGCTTCTTCGGATGGCAGCAGTCGGCTTGGCACCGGAGGACTCTTCACGGGAGATGCTGGAGGGAGGCAACCCCGGGCTGGGAAGGTGGTGGGAGGCGCCTGGCAGAATACGGCCCCGGGACACAGAGGCAGGGGGACTGCGCTCGGGAGGCACCTTTTGATGGGAGGCGTGAAGGTGCCTTGTGCTGTGTGTGTTTGCACAACGCAAAGCAGCAGGGAGGGAGTGAGGGCAGGTGGCTGCAGTTATTCAGGGATTTGCTGAAATCCATGTCAGTGACAAAGGTGTCCCCGGGGTGTGGTGGTGGGGTGATGAGGCAGCATTGTCCCTGGTTAGATCCGGACTGAGTGGCAAAGGTGCGGTGCTGCAGAGGGGTACTCGGCAGGGCACAAGGCACCTGGGCACTGAGCACCTGGGCAGGTGGGCACTGGCCACTTAGACACCTGGGCACCTGATCACCTGGGGCAGTGCTGGCCTGGGCGGGCAGCGCCGAGCGGAGAGGCCACCAGAGGGAGCCCCGCACCAGCTCCCAGTGCCCGCTCGGCGCGTACTGGGAGCACTGGTGCAGGGGACGGAGATCCCGGCTCCCGAGGCTCCCGCACAGATCCTCGGCGGGTTGACAGAGGTCCCGTGGAAGAGGTTTTTGGGAAAATGAATCCGTGTCTGTCGGTCCTTGACCTGAGGCTCGGTCTGAGGACGCCAGTTTCCCCGTGGTTGTCAGGAGATGCTGAGGGCGCTGAGGGTTGGCAGCCGTGCCCAGGGCAGCACCGACGTGGTGTCACAGAGCAGTTCAGGGGCCCCCAAGGGGACTGGCACCACGAGAGAGCTCAGTCCCACCCTTCACCGACGGGAAGCAGTGCGGACACCGGCGGTGCGGCAGCCTGGCGTCGTCCCGGCTGCCCGGGGCACCCTCCGCGTCCCTCATCAAAGGTGCGGTGTCCCGGGTGGCGAGCGCCGGCACGCCGGGCCCTGGCCCTGCCCGGAGGGGAGGCAGCTCGCCCTGCCACCCACCCGTGTGGGTGCCCGCAGTGCGGGCTGGGCAGGGGGGCAGAGGTGGCGTGTCCTCACCCGAGCTTGTGCCGAGCGGGGAGGGACGGGGTGGGTGCCAGGCGGGTCGGGACACGTCTCAGACACTGCTTTGTGCACCCCATGTGTGGGTCCGTGTGCCTGGTTTGACGCAGAACTCTGCAGGGTGCCGGGGTGTGTGATCTGTGGGGAGGCTGAGGACAGCTGCCTCTGCCCTGGTGCCATTGGAAGCCCTGAGCAAATGCTCACCCACGCGAAACCTGGAGGGGGATGGCAGTGCCGGAGCTGGGGATGTTGTCTGAGGATGCTCCCAGCTGATGGGTTCTTCGGGATGGGAAGGTAGGCAGGCTGAGGGGATGAGGGTCATGGTGCAGGAGCTGTGTCTCGGGCTTACCTGCCCAGCCCCTGGCCCTGCAGCCACAGGGCTCACACCTCCAGCTCACTGCTGATGGTTCCTCTGGATTTTTCCGTTCCTAATGAAATCACATCAGGTCGGATTTCCCTCCCGAGTCACCTTCTTGCCAGCTCAGTGGGGTGCAGTTGCAATCAGCCCTGCACCAGCACAGGCAATGGCAGAGTCAGCAGCTCAGGCAGGTCCTGCTCCACAGTCCCTGCAGGTGCCCGGGACCCTTTGGAGGGTTAAAGGTGATGGTGGGACAAAGAGTGCTGAGAGACTGCTGCTGTCTGGGCACTGATCTGTCCACTGGAAGGAGATCTGGGGCAGTCAGGACTTGATAGTCAGTTGAGTTTTGTCCATCACTCACCTGGACTCTGGATTTATGTGCTCTGAAACAATAGGTCTCCTTTTCCTCCCTCCAGCCACCTCTGGTGCTGCCTCTGTGTGTCTGTCAGTGTGGGGCAGGAGGAGTTTTTTGTCCAGTCTGCAGCCAGCACAGGGGCTGTAGGATGTTAGTAGGTGTCCCAGATCCCTCCTGCCTCTCCTGGGTCCTCATTCTACCCATCTATCCAAACACATCTACCAGCACTTCCCAGGCTCACAGGCTTGCAGGGCAAGGTGGAAGCAGCCCATGCACATCCCACCAGCAGATGTACAGGAGCCACCCTCCAGTGCTCTGCAAGTGACAGCACAGTGGGGACATGCTGCTTGTGTCAGGCATGAGCTGCCTGGCCCGTCAGAAAAGGTGGTTGTGCTCCAAGCCAGGTGCAGCACAGGTACAAAAGAGTGCTTGGTATGGTGCTGAGCCACCTCGCACCAGCATCCTGCCCCAAAGTGGTGACACTGGTGTCCTGCCCACCCCAAGGTCCTGGCAGCAGATGGTCCAGCAGTGCTAGGAAGAGGGAAATTAGCTCACGTGGCTGCTCTGGTCTTTGGATCCAAAGGGGTGAGCTGGGCTCTGCAGTTCCCACCAGCCCTGCTGCCAGCCTTGGGCCATGGGACCTTCCCCATCACCTCAGGACATGGCTCAGTATTGACTGCGGAACACGGATGCCAATATTGCTCGCTTCTGCCACAACTTCATCCAAACTCATTGCACTGCTGCCGCCCTGAGGCTGGAAGTGCCCTCTTGGAGTCACCAGAAGGTACAGGGCTCTTCCAGCCTAAACATAACAGGGGATAAAGGACACAAGTGCCTTTAAATAGCCATCAAGGACAGGCTCTCCCAGGAGGAATGCTCTGGCTGGCCCAGTGGAACATGCCTGTGGCCAGGGGCACATGGGGACAGCTGGGCAGGGACTGCTGCTCCTCAGGAGGTCAGGTCAAGGTTAGGCATCACCCCAGCCAGGCGCCACCGTGCAGTGGCTTGGCACCACAGAGGCAGAGCCATGCAAGGGGGAGGGAAACACATGCCAGGCTGAGGTTTTTCTATGCCCAGGGCTGATCTGCGAGGTGGCAGTGGAGCCAGGCAGGCACTGCTGCCTGCAACCTGCCTGCCAGCCTGCAAGGAATTTGGCACGGGCACAGCCTGGCTGCCGGGGCAGCTCCGGTTGTCCAGGAGCGGCTGTTGCACTCCTGTCCGGGCTGATTCATATCCTGGACATGCGGGCACTTGGACAGCGTCCACCCACAGGGTGTGACAGCACACGGCCGTGTCCCCAGGGTGTGGGGCTCCAGCCCAGCCACGTGCCGGAGAGCAGGGTTGTGGCATCTCAGACCCTGTTCTTCCCTGCTTTGTGGGATGTGCTGGTCTCAGGGGACACAGGGAGAGTGGGGGGCCACATAGCACATCTGTAGGTGGGGATACCTGGATTGCAGGAGGATGGCAGCGTGCCCAGGTGTCAATGTGCCCGATGGCTCTGCTGGGGCCATCCAGGAGGCAGAGAGGTGCAAGAGGAAAGCAGCTGCCAGGGAAGCCCCAAGCCCAGGCTCCCAAACTCAGACCATCCCCTCACTTCAGAGTGCAGAATGGCAGTAGGGGAGCAACAGGGCTGTAGAGGGCAGAGAAGGAGAGGAGAGTGGGGACCCAGCAAGAGCAGGGTGGCTGCCCTGGGCTGAAGGGCAGAGCCAGCCGAAGTGGGGCTGTGACTGCAGGCACACAGCTCAAGTTCATTCAGAGCCAGCCTGTGCTGCCCTCTTCCCAGGCCCATAAGGAGCAGCCCTCACCCCCAGCAGCCCTCGCTGGCCCTTATTGCACCAACCATGACCAGCATGGCCTGAAGGAGGGCTGAGCCCCAAGGAGAGTGGCCCTGAGGCTGTGAGGCAGGAGTGGAGGTGTGAGCAGCAGTGCTCGCTCCAAGCTGGTGCAGCTGGCACCTGAATTGTCTAATAAAGTGTGAAATTGCTTTCATGCTCTGCTACCTTTGCTGAGATGGACCATCATTACAGCCCCCCCTTCCCAGCCCGCAGCCGGCTGCTGCCGATGTCCTGCTGTCGCGGCGCTGCCAGATGAGCCCCGGGCTGGAGCTGTGCCTGGCACAGCCCCACAGAACCACTGTGCCAGGGGCTGCTGATGGTCCCTCCGTACCCTCCCCTCTCTCTCAGCCCCTGCACTGTGCCCACCCCATGTAAAAGCACAAGCTGCTGCCGGTGCATCACCCTGCATGGGGGTAGATCTCTGTCGTGGGGATGGAGGCTGCCCTTCCACTTCCTTACCCCCATCAGATGCTCTGGGTGTTCGGGGATCAGCTCGGGTTTGAGCCCAGCCCTGGGGCTGTGCCGCTACCAAAGCCCTGCCCTTGCCCATCAGGTAGAGCCCACAAGGAGACAGAGCTCCATCCAGCTGTGCCAGGAGTGCCTCAGACCCTCACTCAGGCAGCAGAGAGCTCCCACCTCGGCAGGGACAGAGGGGCAGCCTGGTTTCCCCCTCACCGGTGGGTGAGTAATTGCTCCTGAACCACCTGGATGTGCACAGAAACTGTTCTCCAGCTCTAATAACAGTAATTAATCACCCTGCTCTGGGCAGGGGTTGTGGAAGGTTTCCCAGAGCTGGGGAGCTGGCGGGGGGGATGGTGGTGCCAGCAGTGGGGCTCCCCTGAGGGGACATGGAAGTCTCTGCTCCGGTGGTGGCTTTCCTCCTGCACTGCCCACCAGGAGGGCAATCCATATCCAGGTAAACCCTGCAAGGGGAAGTGCCAGCTCCTCAGTGCTGGTGCACCTGTGTCTGTGCAAGCTGTGATTTTGGAGGTAAGACCAGCTGGGAGCCCCAGGCTGGGCATGAGGCACAGGGTGCTCCCTGCTCCAGAGGGTTCTGTGAGTCCCTGTGCTAAAGGGGCAGACACAAGTGCCATGGAGCTGCTGAATGAGACCCGGGAAAAGGACTTGCCTCTGGGATTTTGGCAGAGATCAAGATACTTTGCCCCAGGGAAACGGTGCCACGTTTTTCCAGCCACTGATAAAGTTAAACCCTTGATCTGGTTAAAGATTTAGCCCACGAGGCAAGACTGGGTAGGATAGCAATGCTGTTAGTGCCACCAAGTTGGTGACACTTGCCAAGGCAGAGGGGACTGGCCCCACTGCCTCCCCACTGGTCAGCTCGGCTGTTGGAGCACATTCCTGCAGCCAGACCCCCCCCTATCAGGTCACATTCCCAGAGCCAGACCCCACTATCAGAGCATATCCCGGCAGCCAGACCCCACTATCCCTGGGCTGCATCCAGGCTCCTGCATGGGGGATGGAGCTGGAGCATCCCCAGGTGCTGAGCTGAGTCTGGGCAGGCAGATGGCACGTGGCCAGGGAGAGGAGCATCGTGCCTGGAGCTCTTTCTTTGGTGTAACCTTACAACCCATGTCCCGCTGCCGCTTGCACTGCCCACAGCTCATCCCAGTGCCACCCATCTGGGGGAGGCTTCGAGCCTCTGGGAAGCCAGCCGGGTCCTGGTATGAGTCAGCTGGAGCAGTCGGGCAACACTATCCATCACAAATAGCTTATCCAGTCCCTGCTCCCTGCCCCATGGTGATCCAGGGGACACCCCAGGCAGGACCTCAAGCTGGTGCTCTCGGGGCAGTGCAGCCTTTCTCCTGGGGCTTCCTTGGCTCCATGGTACAAGGGCTTCATCTGCCTTGGCAGCAAAAGGCAGATCCCTGCAGGCTTGTCTTGTCCTCAGGGTCACTCTACTGGCTGGATAGCAATTCAGGGGCTTTCCAGAGGCCACAGGAGGTAAGAAATGAGTGTGGTGGAGAGGAGGTGCAGAGCACTTTCCTGCCTTCCCTCCAGCCCCTATGACAGCTGCCTTGTCCTGTTGTTGAACCTGACAAAGGGGACAGACATCCATGGCCACAGCTTCCCTCAAATGAGCCACCAGCTCAGAGTCAAGAGCCATTCCAAAGCCCTCTCCTCACAACAGGCATGGGAGGCAGAAAGGCAGCCTTATTCCCACCGCACTTCCCCACTGCCAGAGCCATCCCATAGAATCATGGAATTGTAGAATGGTCTGGGTTGGAAGGAAGCTTAAAGATCATCTGCCTCCAACGCCCTGCCATGGGTAGGAACACCTTCCACTAGACCAGGTAGCTCAGAGCTCCATCCTAAATGGCTTTAAACACTTCCAGGGATGGGGCAGCGACAGTTTCTCTGGGCAACCCATTCCAGTGCCTCACCACCCTCACAGGGAAGACTTTCTTCTTAATAGGTAATCTAACTCTACTCTCTTTCAGTTTGAATCCATTCCCTCTTGTCCTGTCACTACTGGAGAAAACCAGTCACTGGGAGCAGCCAGGCGAGTGCACTCTAACCCAGCAGCATTCCCAAGCCCTCCTTCATTAGCATTCCTCCTCTCCCAGCCTGCACAGCCTGTTCCCAACGCCCCTAGTGTTAATTGAATTATTTCCCCCAGAATTGCCAATGCTTTAGGGACTCGAGCATCTGCATACACCACGGGCAGCCTGCTCCATGCCGGCTCAGCCCTTCCCGTGGGATGAGCCAACTGCGGGGAAGAAAAACAGATCCAGCAATGGCAGGTCCAGGTTGGTATGAAGGTTCGAATGGTTCCATTGCAAAGACTCATTGAATAAAGTGAGTGGAGTCAAAGTGTAAATCAGGAGCCCCAAGGTTTGTGGGAGACCCCCGGTAATATTTGTAAGCATCCAGAGGGGCTGGAAAACATCCTGCTGCCGCTCAAGCCTTCGCTGTGCCAGCGGAGGAGCAGTCCATGCAGTCATCAAGCCATCAACCCAAGGCTGTTGCTGCATCTCTACCCGAGGGAGAGGATTTGTGGGTCTAAAATTTGCCTTCTGTGGGCTGCACCCCACTATAGGTACAAGCTGCAGACATGAAGCCCTTTGTATGCCCAGCCACATCCTTGCTGGGATTTACCTAAAACAGCCCCGGGGAGGAACGGAGGGGCGGGGATATGGGGGGAGAGGGAGGGAGGCTGCCTGGTGTTTGTTTTTACTAATGAAGCCCCATAATCAAATCATTTCAATTTTAATTGTAAAGCCAGCAGGCAGATTTCTGTCTCCAGATGGGACGTGATAGGAATAGTCGAAGGCTGGGCACGTTCTGTTGCTCACCTTAATACTTGGAGCAAGGCAGATGGGAGCAGTGCTGGGGAGGGTCCCACCCTTCCTGGGAAGGGGAGGGTCCCACCCTTCCTGGGAAGAGCCTGGACCCCAAGGGATGAGGATTTGAGCTGGGATCAGACCCAAAGTCTCTCCTGCTTCTTTGACCCAGGAAAGCTAACCCTGTGGAGGATGTGCTGCACCGTACCCAGATCTGAGCAGGGGAGGCAGGAGTCCTTTTCCCTGCTTTTATCTCCCAGCTCTGCCAAGATACATGAAATCTATTTGTGGCTTCCACTTGCTGTCTCGTTTTTTGGGTGCTTGGACTTTGGGAAAAGAGAAAAATAAAGAAACTGGGTCATTTTCTATTTATTTGGAAGAGCTGAGATGTTAACCCTCCAGATGCAGAGAGCTCTGCTCGCATCTTCTCTGTGGGACTGACAAACTTGGAAGTAAGTGACGGGGAGAGAAGAAACCTCCTCCTCCTCACCAAATAAAATGTGCCTTTTGCCCAGCTGCTTCTTTAGGCTGGGGAGAACTGGGTGCAGTGGGGTTGGGATTACCCTCCCACTCTAAACCAGCTCACTCAGGCAAAACACATCTGTTTGTTTCTCGTGATGGAGAAACGGAGCCACGAGGGGCTGGGTTGCTCTGGAACTGATTAACTCCCCCAGGCTGGGGCCATTCCCAGCTGCCTACCAGACCTCAGCAGTCAGCCAGGGCAAGGGGTGGGCATAGAGGTTTCAGCTGGGGATGTCAGGAAATGAGAATGTCTCCTCTACTGCCTCTCAGAGAGATTTGTTCCTCCCAGAACAGGACAAGGGAGTGGTACAGCGTGATCTGGGCAGGTCATGCCAAGTATAGAATACCCTGTGCTCCTGTGCCTTCACCACAGCCATAAAGGGGCAGAGCCCATCTCTTATCAGGGGTGGCTGCTGCTGCTTTCACCACCCTGAGCTGCTGCCCTCCCTGTGCGCAGGGTCCTGCTCCCAGAATTGACAGCATTTCTGGAATCCCCTGGAAGGGATCCAGGTGGGGGACGCCAGGCACTGAGCAGCCACCAGCATCCCTTTGGCTGGGCCTCTTTGCTCTTATCAGCTCTCCCTTTTTGTGCCTGAGTCATCAGGGACAAGAGCATCAAATCAGAAATAAAGTCATTAACTCAATAAACAAATGTAGATGAAAACCTCACTTCATTTTTTGAAATTGGAGCCCTGGCTCCTGAGGGCTTCAAGTGGCACCTTCCCTCCATCAGCCTTCCCTCAGCCAGGTCTGCTCCAGCCCCACTCACATCCTGGGGTGAGGAGAGGAGGGAGACAGGCATTCATCCCTCTGGGCTTGGCTCGGCCCTCAGCAGCCCAGGCACTTGCCATCAGCCTGGGTTTCCTGCTGGCATGGGGGAATCTCATGCCTGGTGCTGATGGGCTCCAACTACATGAACAGGACACATCCAGCAGAAGTGACATATCCCTTTCCTCCCCCTGTGGCACCCATCCCTCCTGCCAGCACAGCCCCCTCTGCCCAGGGCTCAGCACATCCCTGGAACCTCCTACATGGCTGCAGCTCGTGTATCCCCATTGCAGCCGATCCGTGATTCCGCTCTACTCCCTCTTTTCCTTTTTTTTTTTCCACCACGTACAAATGGGAATTAAATTGAGGCCACTAAACTCATTTGCGCTCGCAGCCGTAATGGGGCTGCAGGCAGCGTTTCACCACCAGCTCTTCAGAGCAGCTGCCAGTCTCCGGCTGGGAACTGCCGTGGGCTGGCTCCTGCTGCCGGGCTCGGCGTGTCGCTGCCTGCTCATGGCAGGGCCCCCACAGCAAGGCAGGACTGGGGTTAAACCCAACCAGACCAAAACATGTGCCAGAGCAATTTCTTCCTCCTGTGAGCCGTGCTTGGGGCCGCAAGGCATCACTGAGCTCCTACTTGGGCTCCTGTGGCTATGCCTGGCCTGAAGCCCCATCCCACTGGGTTCTCCCTGTGTCCCGGGGTGCACGCCTGCCTGCATCCCTGCCCCGGGGAGCTCTCCCACTGAAGCCATGTGGTGAGGTGCTGGAGACAGGCTGGGTGGCCACCCACACAGTGTGGCTCAGCCTCAGGGGGCCAGGCACCATCACGAGGAAATGGGAATGAGCTGGAGCCAGGGAGGCAGCTGTGAGGAGGGGCTGAGGGTGTCAATAAGCACTGAGGCTTCCAGGGAAGAGCACCCAGCTGGCCTTATATGATGCACTGCACCAGGGAGGAGGCACTTTGAGGGGCTGAATCCCTGGTGGGTGCAGACTCCCAGCTGCCCCACCAGGGCTTGCTGCTTGTTTTTATCGAGGAGGAGGAGGAGGAGGAATAATACTGGTCATGGGTGAACTTGAAACATGGAAAACTTGCTCCCACACCACCCAGGAAAAAAGTCCCTGAAAGTGCCTGCGGACAGCAAAGGAGGGCAGACATGAGTGCTAGGAGGGAACAGCTGCTGGGAATTTAAATGACTGCCCGTGAATGATGGTTTTGTTTCATCCCAGCCATGGTTGTGCTCTGCTTTGACCGGGCAGCATCCAAATCCTGCTGCTCATGGAACTCTGTGGATAAAGCTGGTTTGGAAAACCCCAGGGGAAACCCAAGCTTGAGAGGAACTCTGGTGGGGCACCCTGTTCCTGCTCTGCAGAGGAAGCAGTGGAGCCAGCCAGAGCAAGCACAGCCACAGCAGCAGAGATGTGCAGTAGTTGGGACAAGCTCTTCCTGCGGCCTCCAGTCACGCTGTGTTCCCATCTGCCAGAAGGAAGAGCGATGGAAGGAGAGGAGATGCTCAGGAAGTGAGTGAGATGTGCTTCCTGCACACTCCCTGCACACTTCCCGCACACTTCCCGCTCGTCCTGCCTGATGGGACACTGCTGTGGGGTCAAGGAATAGAGGCAGACTTTTCCAGGGAACACCTCTGGATGAAGATCTCAGCTTTTCCGCTAGCCTGGGATATGGAATGCTGCCCTGTGACCCTCCATGGCTCCCTGGGAAATGGGGATGTCACCAGGCACTGTGTTTTATGGCCTCGGCCATGCACTAAGTTGGTGCATGCTGCCAAATCCATGCCCTGAAAATCTGGTTTCATATGGATAAACAGGATTTCATATTACTGCTGCTTATGTGATATCAGCACATTGCAACACAGATATTTCATTAATACATAGTTCTTTTAATGAAGGGACTTAATAAACTAATTTGCTTCCCAACATTTGTATATGTCATATTTGCTCGCTTATTCATGCAGTAAATGAAATTAAAGTTACTAAACATTTAGAAAATTACGAGTATACAGAAGAAGTGCACCTGTGTATTAAAATGAAGAGCAAGAGCTGCTTTCCCTGGCACAGAGGCTGCCCATGCAGCAGCACAGGCTGGAGGGGAGTGCAGCCAGGCACTGCCAGACCCCATTCCCAGGGATGCTGACAGTTGTGACAACCACTGCATTTTTATTTTTATCATCCCAGCAATGTCGCTCTGTAGATCATCTTTTATTAAAAATAAATAATGCTTTTAAAGCTGGTGCTGGGGCACCAAACTGTGACAAAGGCCAGGGAGGTGGTGCTGAGGATGATTAATGTGATTTTTTCAGCAAAATACTATAGCAGTTCTCCCATGTCAAGGGCTCTGCTGGGGGGTATGGGAAGGACGAAGGCGCTCTGTGCCTCACATAGCCCAGTATCTGCTCTGCGGGGGCACAGCCCACTCTGGTGAGAGATCTGGCTGTGGCCTCATGCTCTCCCAGACCAGGTTTTGGTGGGCACGTCAGGCAAAGTCAGGAGGTTGAGGCACAGAGCCCTCCATAGGGACTGGGCTGCTGCCCTGGTGGGACAGCCCCAGCTGTAAACTCCTGCCATGATCCAGGCTTGTGGCTGAAGGTCTGGAGGGCTTGCTTGGAGCTTGTCCGAGATGTTCTCAACCCCTGAGCTTTGCCCCGCTTCCCGCTCGCAGCAACCAGCGGGAAAAGTAACGAGCAAAATCTTAGGCAAACATTTTCGGAATCCAAAAATCTCACTCTCTGAGTGCAGTTTGGCTTAACAGCTTGATGGGGGATGGCGGGCACTCGATGTACAGAAAGGGAGACAGAACCGCTGACCCACGGAGCTTGCAGTCATCCGCTCCATCAGGGAAGGGGGAAGGCGCTGCCGCACATTGCTGCGCTCCTTTCATCCTGCTCCCTCCCCTGCCTTTCCAGGCCACAGCATTTTTCAAAGTCTGCTTTATC
Source organism: Acropternis orthonyx (assembly GCA_035583155.1). NCBI lineage: Eukaryota > Metazoa > Chordata > Aves > Passeriformes > Rhinocryptidae > Acropternis > Acropternis orthonyx. The sequence continues at coordinate 16,783,442 of JAWWEU010000029.1, forward strand.
CCATCCCTGCTGCTCCTTTTCTAGCTCTACCAGCACGGCTAATAATAACAGCGGCTCTAAATCCTGCTCGCCTGGCGCTGCGCAGCCCGGTAGCATCCATCCGTGCCTCCAGCCCGGCCGGGGCTGTACTATGCGCCGCGCTTAAATCCATGGAACGCGTGGGCAATGCCACACCACTCTCCTCCCCCAGTTGTGCAATTCGGCTGCTTGGATGCAATATCCAACCCCCCCACCCCACCCCCCTCCTCCTGGCTCGTCGCTCATGGGAATCTCGTGCCCGTCCCTGTGGCAGGCGGAGGAGCGAGGCGGCTGTGTTCCTTACCTCTCCACGGAGCTGGGAGTGCGGAGAGAGCTGGAAATAGCCCTGCCTGACACAGATACCTGTGCGGAACAGCAGGGGCCTGCACTTGCCGTGGTAATTGCATACTGCATGGAGATGAGTCACCCGGAGCCCGCTCCGGCGGGCAGCACGCGGCCGCCCTGCCTCCCGCACGGTGCGGGCAGCGCTAGCGGTGCTCAATCGGGCACCCGTTGCCTGGGACATTGATGCTCTGCGCGG
>JAWWEU010000029.1:16784100-16900613 GCA_035583155.1 Acropternis orthonyx
GATGCGCCACCCCCCCCCCCCCCCCCCACCCCAAAGCACAGGAAAAGGGAGCGGGGAGAGGACGGGAATGAGAGCATCTTGCAGCTTTTTAAGCTCTCGAGATGCTTTCAAGTGCCAGGAAGATTGTGCGAGCTGTGATTTGCTGCGTTATTTCTGTTGCCATCCCTGCACGGGGAGCTCCTGTGTGCAGAAGAGCTGCTCGCAGCAAGTCAGCATCCGCGCACTGCCTGGTCTGGGGAGGGCTGAGCTCCACAGCTGACATCACCTGCACGAGGCCAGGGACCACCCTGGGATTACTCCTCAGCACTTCCAGATGGGGACCCGGGGTCTCTGGGACAGGCCACCCTTATCTTGGCCGCTGGCACAACTGCAACCAAAGCAGCCAGAGACTTGAACTGATATGTTGGCTCACTCTGAGCTCCTCGGCCACGGCAAGAAAGCCCCACCAGGACAGCACTCCATCCTCCTCATCCTCCTTCCCACAGTGTGGGGCTCAGGCACTGCCTCGCTCCTGGCAATAGCACTGTCAGGAGATTAATAAATAATTAGCCAGCAAACTTCCACCAGGGAGCTTCATTTCTTCTCCTCCAGCAGTGCTGCCTGTTCAGAGAGTGAAAACCTGGGGAGAGCGGCTATTCCTGGGAAGAGGAGCTGGAGGGGGTGGCATTTTCCCCACCAGGCTGATGGCTCACCAAGCTCCTTTACAGCTGACTTCATATACCAAAGGGATAAAGGGGGGAGGAGGAATAGGTAAAATCAATGGGAACCTATTTGGTGGGATAAAAGAACGTGGTTTTATTTATAGCACTGGCTGGAGCTGAAGTGTCTCCTGCCCAGAGACACAGCGCTGAGGTGCTGCGGAGCAGCAGAGCAATGTCTGCACAAGGCTGGGAGATGTACCAGTGCCTGCTGCACCCCAGCATCCAGCCCCACCAACACCCCAGCCCCCCACTCCTCAAAGTCCTGGGGGTGGCTTTGTTCACAGCCTGCCAAGGGGGAAAACCTGAGGAGGTTTCTGCTCTAACACCAGTGTCTGTGGTCAGGAGGTGCCAGGACCTGATCACCAACCCCTTCCCACCACTGGTGCCCAGCCAGGGGTGCAGCAGCTGGGGACAGTGCTGTCCAGTTACCATGGGGGATGCTCAGAGTAGGGCTGGTGAAGAAGGCAAGAGTGGTGAGGAGAGGGTGCTGCAGGATGAGGGCCCAGGGACAGACGAGGCCAGGCTGGAAGTCACGAGACAGGGAGATGCCCACAGACATCCCTGCCAGCAGCGGCTGCTTGAGGAACAGCAAGTCCTTACTCAGTAGTGTTGGACATCCAAAGCGTCTCCCTTCACTGCTCACCCCCTTGGCCAGCTCTGCTGGTGCAGGGGGAACAGGACCTGCTCTGGTGATCACGGCATGTCTCTGGAATGAGGCAGTTCAACAGAAAGAGGAAGAGATGCACCCAGACACTGGGTAGCTCCCAGTGAGAGGCAGGAGGACTCACCCCTAGGGTCAGCAGAGGAGGATGAGGTCAGCTTGAGTCTCAGCCAGCCTCCCCCTGCCCCTTGCTCGTCCCAGAGAGTGGACCAGAAGAGCAGCTGGCAGCAGGATAGCAGGGAGAGAGGGCATACTCCAGCTCCTGATGCTGTCCTGCCAGGCAGGGATGTGTTGTGAAGGGAGCCCAAGCAGCACCAACAGGATCAGAGGCAGCCTGACGGGCAGGCAAGAGGCAGGTGAGCCAGCAAGAGGCCAGTGGGGTGACAGACACTGTCAGCAGTGTGAGAGCCACCAGTGCTGTGGGAACGCCAAGTTCAGCCAGACCAAAGGAGTAAGCAAGAAGGACACGTGGCGTATAGTGCAGCTCCCTTCGGTCCCCACACGCCAATGGTGCCCGTTGCCAGGCTGCCTCTGGGGCAGCACGTGGGGACACCGCAGCTGAAACAGCTTGGGCTCCATCGTGGGATGTCAGGCACTGCAGAAAGAGCAGTGCAAGGTCTCTGACAGCACGTTTCTTCCCCTAGATGAAGGGAGGTACAGGATGAGCTGTATGCCCTGGGCTGCTGCCAGGCTTCATCCCCAGGCAGAAGGGGCCGGCTGGCCCCGCTGTGCCGGAGCAGCCTGGGGAGGAGGACAGGCTGCTTCAGCTGCTGCGGGTGTGCTGCTTCTGTGGACAAATGAGTCACTGAAAACGCCATAAGGAGTCAATGGGCATCCTGCTCTCCTGCTCAGCCCACACAGCTGGTGGGCAGCATGAGCCATGGCGCAGGAGCCTTCCCTACCCTCCGCTGCTCTGCCTGGCCTCTGCCGCTTGCTCCAGGAAATTCCCATATGTTTCAACAGCGCACCCACAGCCCCTTTTTGCTCCTTTGCCATCACATTTCTCTCTTCATAGGTTTTCTCTGCAGTAACTGTGTGGCTTTAGCTCCACAGCACATGCGAGGCTGCAGTTTTGAAGAGGAGCAGGCTGCAGGATCGGGCAGGCTGAAGCCCTGCATGTGCCCTCAGTGCCAGCCACAGGCTGCTCTGACAGAGCTGGAGCAGCCCAAGGGCCTGTCTCTGCTCATGAGAAAGAGAGCACAGGTTGGTGGCACAGGGTGGGGAAGGACCCTCTGCCAAGTGCACTCCAGAGAGGGGACTGGGGGTCTCTGCCACAGCACAGGCACAGTGTTCATGGTGTCCATGTGTGTCTGCATGAGGGGCTTTGCTGGCAGAGTGGAATATCGCTCCTTGATGATGCCCAAGGACGATGGAGCAGGAACAGCAACCTCTGAATGAGCACAGCCTCAGACCTGCTCCCTGGACAAGGAGGATCTGAGAGCCAGAAGCCTAGCCAGCAACCACTGGCCCCCTGAAGCCACTCTTTTGTTTCCTATGTCTTCCCCAGCCCCAGAGGCCACATCCTGAGCCCTATGGCAAAGAGGACATCAGATTGAGAGTGGAGAGGCGGTTTCTACCTGGGCTTGTGGGGAGCAAGGGGTCATGTCACTTAGTGGATCATTTCCAGATGTTCAGTTCTGGCTGACCTTTAAGCATAACAGAGCCCTCGTGTCACAGACTGAGGAGGAGGAGAAGGAGAAGGAGGAAGCAGAAGCTTTCAGGTGACCATGGCTGATCAGGAGCCACCAGACATAGAAAGCATGGAAGAAAAGTGACACTATGTCCCTGTGCTCGGTGACTTCAGGTGAAGGATAAGGCTGAGCTGAGTGCTGAGCAGGGCTGAGGGAAAGGAAAAGCAGAGCTCATGGAAAGGAGCCAAGCACAAAAAGTCTGTGAAACCCAGGGCATGGCACTGCCAACCACTGCTGCCCCGTGGGGAGCGGGGCCCCAGTGAGCAGCCTGCATGAATGAAGGTTGCTTTAGGGGAGGGCTCTGGGAGAGCCTCAGTGACACCTTCCCCTTCGGCTGCCCCCCTCTTACCCAACCACTGACTCAGAGAGCTCCTGCCAGCACAGACTGCAGTTCCTCCGGGTCCCCAGCGGGAGCGGCCACCACTCAAACCCACCCTGGGGCTGCTGCATTTCATTTTAGTGCCAAGGAGAAAGTGTCACAAAGCCGGGGGCTGGCGAAGACCCGCCAGAGGCTGGGGATGGTGTAAGTCGGAGGAGCCCCATTTGCCGCTGCCTCTCACTGCCTGGTCCTTACAACATTTTGCTATCCACAGAGGCAGCTGCAACGTGAGAGCGAAGGCGGGAGGTTGCCCGGCGCGGGGTGGCTCCTGCCCAGCCGCTGCTCATTGGCTCCTGCCACTGTCCCACGCTTGGCCTTTGGCAGGCTAAGGGTACCTTCCAACCCTGTCCCCTCCTGACCGCTGGCCCAATGACATTACTCCCTCGCTGTTGTTTTGAAAGGACATTTGCAAGCTTTTCCTGTTATATTTTACCTTGGTAATATTATCCCCAGCCCCTCCGGGCTTAGCATCGAGTTGCTGCAGCGCCGGTGCAGTGTCATGGAGCATTCCAGCTCAGCCAGGGCTGGCGGGCAAGGGTGGGCACAGGGGGCTTATTTCAGCTCGACTGTGGTTCACACCTCTATGGGTACATAAATACAGAGAGCAGCAGAAGCCAGAGCTCTGGCAGCTCCCCTGCTCACAAAGCTCTGGGTCTGGTTTAGGAGGAAACCTGTGAGCACATGGCAAAGCTGCCTGGTTGCTCTGTGAGCGGAGCAGGATGTGTGCACAGGGAATATGATGTCCCATTCACACCACCGCACTCAAGTACTGTGGATCAGACACCACCTCTACCCACCGCGGGTGTTTCTGAGGCTGCCACATGACTGACTTCCAAGGAGTTGGAGACAACACCAGTTATAACATCTTGTCCTCCTTCGCTTCTCTCCTGGTGCTTTCGAAGCCCTTTTTATGAGTGTTATTCAAGCAATCCTCCCAGAAGTTCCAGGGCACAGGGAAGTGATGTTATCTCCATACTGTAGGCAAAAAAAAAAAACCAAAAGACACAGAAAAACACCCAAAACTGTGCAAAAGTCCAGAGCAGTCAGGAACTGAAGCTGGGCATGTTAACATCAGCCTGTGGGCACTTGAGCAACTGTACTTCGTCCTCCAGTCTCCCACTGAAACCCAGAAGCAGTGGAGAGTCCACTCCTCGAAGATGCCCCTGTTTGGCTCCATCTCTGCTGTCCTCTGTCACCCTCTCAGTACAAGGGCAGCCTGACCCAATGTCACAATCCAGTTTTGCCCACAGGGCTGGAAGAAGCCCTAACCTGTTTCTGTCCAGAGGACAAATGGAGCAGCACAGGCTGGGCTTTGGTTTGCTCCTGGGCAAGCTGTACCCTGTGAGTAGCTGCTGCCAGGGTGGGTGTCCTGCAGGCTGTGACCACTGGGGACTGGAAAGGGCTCATGTCCTTGGGTTAGAAAGCAAGGGGAGAGGAACTGTGCTTGCACAAAGACCAGAAGGGAAAAGGTATTTCCGAAACACACGGCTATGCATAACTTGATTATAGAATGACCATTCATGAGTAATTCCCACAAATTGTTACTTCCTACTTCAGTACAGATGGTGTAAAGGAAATAATGAGATATTCAAGTGAGAACCTCCCCTTTTGTGTAACAAATTCTTCCCAAAGGACTACTTTAGTGGTGAGGCCTTCCAGTCCTGCTTTTTCCCCTAATGGGGCAAACATTGCTCCAGTTCTCAGCTCACCTTCATCACTCCATCACCTTCATCACTTGCATATTCTGCAAACAAGGGATGGGGCAGGGGTGTGTGCATGCTGGATCACTGGTCAGCAGGATCAACTTGGAATTTGAGTCTTAGTCTGCCTGGAACTGCACTTGCACACTGTACTCTGTGCTGTGCCTGCTGTGAGCTACAGCTGTGAATCCTGGAAGTGCATTTCTGGACCCAGACCTCCCACCCAAGGGAAGAGAAGTTTCACTGCTGGCAGGGCAGCTGGAAAAGCATCTTGGGTAACTTTTGGCACTTCGTAACAGTAATTGGTACTAGAGTGCATAGCAATGAGGAAGAGTGCTCCATGTACCATCCCAGCAGCTGGGCTGCCTTGGCTCTCAGCTCTCATCAGTATGACATAACACTGTCTGCTGACGTCTCCCTTTGGTGCAAGGCTTGGGAACATCAGGGAAAACCCAGTGTTGCTACATTGCATGGTGTTCACAGCTTGTCCTGAACCAAGGGGAGGCCAGAAGGAATTAAGGAGTGTCTCGAAACAGCTCTGCCTTTGAAACAACAGCAAGGTGAGAACATGGACAGTCAGTTGGCCTTCTGTTCACCTACCAGAATCTGATGCAGAGCTCCCCACCCAAATTCCTCCACATCTCTTTGCTCCATCAGCTCTTTACAGTGACCCTGCAGGCCTGTGTAGGCCATCTGGTGGGATTCAAGGGTCTGGAGCCATTAGTCTGCAGGTATTGCCACTCAGTTGTGTATCAGCTAATTCAGGCTGCAGTGCCAAGCCCTGCTCTTTCCCACGTAATTGCTATGGGTAAGTAAATAGAACATTCATGAGATTTTTGGTCCTGTCATTAATTATTTCTGAAAGGGCTTTTAGTATACGCCTCAAAACCCCAGACAGAAAGATGATGTGAGTGACATCAAGATGCTCGCAGGAGCAGCAGGATGAGCACTGAGATGAAAACAAGGGAAATCTAAAGATCTCTCACTCCTTGCTCCTCTTTGCTCTCAAGTCACCTGGCCCCATTTCAGTGCAGACCCACCAAGCCTGGAAGTGACCCTTAGCCCAACTGAGGGTCTCAGAGTTGCTCTCAGAGTTTACAGATCTTAACATGGGGCAGTCTGAGGATTGTTGAGAGTTGCCTAGTGGTGCTCAGTCCCCCCAGTTTTAAGGGCTAGGACTTTAAAGGTTGTGCACAGGGTTGCTTAAATTGGGTTCCCTGGGTGGATGCATGTTCTTGGGGAAGGTACTTGTGTCCCATGCATGGCTGCAAGCTTCCCAGGGCACTCTGCAACTGCAGATGTGTGTTCTTCCAACCCACTAAGCCTGTATGTGACTCTCAGCCTAACACTCAGGGTTTATTATGTCTCATCGTGGGGTGATCTGAGAAGGGCCTGGGAATGTTCAGTGACCTCAATTTTAAGTGCTGGCACTTTGAAGGTGTGTATTGCATTGCTTAAAGTGGGTTCCCTGGATGGATGTGTGTCCCTGGGGAAGGTGCTTTTGTCCCATCTATGTCTGCAAGAACCAAGGGGCACTCTGCAACCTTGGGTGAACCCCCAGTCTGACACACCGCACCCACCGTTTATGTATCTCAACTCAGAGTAACCTAGGGACTGTGGAGTGGCACTCCGTGATACTGGCAGCCCCTGGGTACCTCCAATTTTAAGGGCTGGCACTTCTGAAGTATGTATGGCATTGTGAGTTCCCTGTAAGCGTGTCTGTCCCTGGGGAAGTGCTCGTACCCCACGCGTGTCTGCGAGAACCACATACCACTCTAAAACCACAGAGCCTGGTTGTGACCCCTCCGGTGTGACACGCTGCACTCGGTGATGCTGGCAGCCCCTGGGGTACCCCGGCTTGTAACTCTCCGAGGTGTGCATGGCATTGTTCAACAGTGTGTGTGTCCCCCTGGGGGAGCCTAGATGTGACGTCCCCGTGTGTGCCACGCTGCAGCCAGCGTCCACACATCTCAACTCCGAGTGACCTGGGGACCGCGGAGCGGCACCCGGTCACGCCGGGCCACCCCCGCTCTTAAGCGCTGGCTCTTCCCAGGGAGGCACAGCGGTGCTCCGAGCGGGACGGTGCCTGCAAACCCCGCGGGGCACTCCGCAGACGCCTCGCCTCCCCGCCGCCTCGCAGTGCCCTCGCCGTGCCCGGCTCCCGCAGCCGGCGGGCGGGGGCTGCGGGCGGGGGCTGCGGGCGCTCCGCCCCGGCGCTCCCCGCCCCGCCGGCCGCCCGGCTCCCGCCGCCGCGCCTGCTGCATGCTCGGAGCCGCCTCAGCCCCAGCCGGAGGTGGAAGATGGCGGAGCCGGGGCCGGATTGCAGCTCTCTGCTCGATGAGGATCTTTCCTCCTTCGTCTTCAGTTACCTCGCTGACAGCCAGGTAGGGAGCGCGCCGCGGTGGGGGGCTCTGCGGGACGGGTCCCCAGCGCGCTGCAACTGGAGGAGATGGGGGGGAAAAGCCGGCAGAGCCCCCCCGCGTCTGTTCCCGGGCACCCCGGGGGAAGCGATCGTTCTGGCGGAGCTGGGGGCGCGGGGAATGGCTCTCCCGCCGGGTACCCCGAGGGTCTGCGGGGGTCCCGCTTGCTCCGCGGATGCGGAGCCCTGCCGACCACCCGCGGCTCTCTGCGCGCCCCTCCCCGCGGCTTTCCCCGCAGCCCCGCCGGCGCTTTCAGCACCACTCGCACGTGGACTCCCGCCCCCCGCCATCTGCAGGGAATTTGGGGGTGAGGGGGGGAGAAGTTGATGGGATGATGGGTTTCGGCACAGACGGGCCCCCCCTGTTTGTTACAGCCCCCCTCAAAGGTGGGGAGGGGGCGGCGCGGTGCAGGCGGCGGGGGAGGGGGGGCTCCGCAGGGGTCTGCGCGGTGGGGGCTGATAAGAGCCGGGCTGTGGGATGAGTCATTCCAGGCGTCAATTCCACGCATACGGGATGGGATCTTGGGGGATGGAGGTTTGGGGAGGGGGGAGCTGTGCGACAGGGAGAGGGGTCTCGTCGCTGCGAGTCACCCGCTTCATAATGTGGATGGGTTGTCTTTTGGACGGGGCTGGGTATTAAAATCAGATTAAGGCTCCTTGGCAGCTCCGGCGGGATCACGAGAGTGAGCCGTGCTGGCTATAGGGCTCGCATGCTTTTCCATTTTGGGGGCTGGAAGAGAGGCGCTATACAATAAACCAGGCAGGAGCCGGAGCCGTGACTGATCCGGAGCACGGCCGCGCATTTTGCAGCCGGATTGATAAGGCTGGTTCAAGTGGGAAGAGTTTTCTGTAGTTCTGTATCATCTCCCGACCCTTCACTTTCATAACCACGGATTACAAAATACCTCCGATTGTGAAGCGAGCACATTCATCCCAGCCCTTGCTCTCTCACCACTTTAGCCCCGAGATTGCGAACAGCAGGAGTGTGTGCATGTGTGTGCGTGCGTGTAAGTGTAACGGGACGAGGACTAATCCTGCCGTTTGGGTTCAAAACAAACAAGGTCTCAAGACTTGGTAAATCAGATTTGCCCCCGGTGCATGTGCCAGACAGAACCAGGCAGGTCTTGCCACCAGCCAGATTGATGTAGTCCCGGCACCTCTCCTCGCCTGCACCAGCCCCAGAGCGCTCCGGCTTGGCACGGGACCCTGGCGGCTTGCTGGGGGCAGAGCACTGGGGGAGGCGGCAGCTTGGGTTGTTAACGAAGAGCTGCTGACAGGTTGATTACAGCAGGAGGGTCAGGAAGGGTGAGAAGTGGGTCGAGAAGATTTTGTAAGGGGTTTGTTTTCTCATTTGGTCAGTTTTATTATTGCCGAGTGAACCCTCGACTTAGAGGAGAGGTGGCTGCTTGTGTGGGATGCTTGTCCCTCGGAGGAGGCTGGTTGTGAGGGATGCCATCCCTCGGAAGTACAGCAGAAAGGCTGCAGGTCCCACCGTCCCCATTTCTCCCTGGGCAGGTGAAAGTTCCTGGCTCCACTTCCCTGCAATACTCCTCCTGTTCTCTGCATGCTTACCGTGAAAAGCCCGTATGATTGCAGCACGTGTCTCTATTTTTTTTTTTGCTTTTCGGTCAGCATTTGATGTGCCAATTTAGGAATCTTATTCCAAAAAGGGACTGCTAGTGGGGGGAAAAAAATCCTGTGAATTGTCATCCTTCTCTGGTGCAAACCCACCATGTTGTGAACATTCCCTGCCAAATTTGGGACTGTGAAATGGCCTGTGCTGAAATAAGACCGTGTTTATGGCATCTCCCGAAATGCACTTTGCTGTGTCCCCTGTTTTTTCCCCTCTCTCCTACATGCACTCAGTTGGAGGGAGCTGTGCAGGTACGTGCACAGGTAGTGCTGGTCCGAAGTCTGCAGGTGCAGAGAGTGAGGAGCAGCGAGGGGACTGTGCAGCCTGTGTGTGCTCTCCCACCCGGCGCCTGCTTTCGATAATTCCATTTCCTCTGTGTCCCCACGTGCGCAGAGGCACTGAAGGCTGGGATGAAAAGAAGAGAGAAAAAGGAAAAATGAAGGAAAAAAACCCCCCCAACTATGATTTGCATGCATTTGCTTAAGAACCGCGTGCAGTTGTAAGCATGTGTTGTGCTTGTACCTTAACCTCTGATGAAACTGCAGGGAAGGCTCCAGCCCTGGCTCTGTCACATGCTGCCTTCTAACTGGGAGCGGGAGGCGGGCCGGGCTGGCGCTGACGTCTCTCCCCATTACTACTGTACGAGCCGCTGCTTACAACTGGGTTACTGACTTCTCAATGGAGCCCAAAAGCTGCTTCTGCAAAGACCCCAGTGCTCCAGCACGAGATCAGATTATCCTGAGAGGCCACAATGTCAGGAGGCCATGAGATCACGAATATTAGCCATTTCCTTCGTGGAAATTTTGAGGAACTCCGACTCTCCTTTTCTCTGCCCTGTGCTCCTGCCCAGTCCTTGCTTTTGCAGTAGATTTTGAGAAAGGCATAGCTGGGTGCATGCAGGTGCCAGGTGGTCCATTCCTCTCCATGGGAGGAATCCTGAGGAAGCTCTTGGGGAGATGCATGGTGAAGGTTTGTGATGGGTTTTTGCATCAGGCCCATAATCATAAGATTTTGAGCTGAGGGTGCCTGCTAACCTCTATTTACATATCGAGGACAGCGATGATTCACGTGGTACCTGCATTGCTACAGAAAGAAAATCAGGGTTTTTCACTTGGTATCTGCCCTTCTCCCGCCAACTCCTTTTCTCTTTTTTTGCAACGTAAAAAAGTGATTTTGTTTTGCTGCGATTCAAAATGTGTAATTTCTGGACCTGCTTAATCCATTTTGTGCAACTCTGCTACTCAGAGGTGGGAAGCTGGTTGTAGCTGGTTCGTCTGCTGGCACCAGGCTCTGGGAAGTGCCAGCCAGGGAGCTCTGCCGAGAGCACCGCGGAGCAGCCAGCAGCTCTCGGCATCCCTGCAAGAGGCAGGAGCACTGTGACTCTTACAGCTCCAATTTGTTTAAAAACCCCAAACAAACTGCAGCAGGGGGGGGGAAACAAAAAAAAAAATCCAGGCTGCTTCTCAGAGAGGTGCTTAAAGATCACATGAACTGAAATACAATATTCCCTCTTTTAACTTCCCAGCCTCCTGCTAACAGCTTAATCCATCGATGAGTGCAGGAGGCACAGCGAGCCCTCGGTGGGTTGGCACTGCTAGCAATGAAGTAGCGACGCATCCCTAATTTCTGATAGTTCTCACTGAGAAGACCAATATTCTGCTTTCTCTGCATCTTTTCTCTCAAAGATTTTTTTTTTTGGGGGGGGGAGGGGGTGCTTTTTGGATGACTGAGACAGCCCAGGGGCCTGTGCAGAACGTATCCTCAGCCTGGCTGCATTGCTGCAGCCGGGATCCAAGAGCTGCTGCTGCATTGCCAGGGCTGGGGACCCCTTGCTGTCCGGGAGGAGCTGCGCGGTGGCGGCGTCCCGGTGGCTGTCACCGACAGAGGCCGTGCCGGTGTGCCGGCTGCCGGGGATGCCGATGGCCGTCCCCGCCGCAGCGAGGGCTGCGCAGGCTGGCGGGCACGGCATTCTGCTGATCCCGCCGCCGCTCGGAGCTGGGAGAGAGCGGCCGCTGGGAGCAGCTGAGAGGGAAAGGAGGGCTGGCCTGAGAGCTGGCCCCTCGGGGAGCCCCCCCCCCCCCCGCACACCTGCCTGCCTTCACCCCCTGCTTGTGGCCGGTGCTCCAGGGGCTCGGGGCTGCCCCACGCCGTGGGCTTTCCTCCCACCTGCCTGCACATCCCTGCCCTGCTCTCATGCCGTAATGGAAAGGCACCTCTCCAACAGGTGAATAATTAAAGTCTCAACCTAAGGCCTCCAGCAAAGGGAGCTTTGTGAGGCAGAGGGATCTCTCTCCCATTAACCTTTCCAATGTCAAAAGCCTCTTTGTAGTTAGAAAACTCCACTTGCACCGGCTTATCAGCGTGGTTGGGTTGTCCAATGAAAAATGCCCAGAGGATGCCCCTTTTGGCCCCAAACCCTTGTTTTGAGGATTGGGTCCCATGGTCCCTGGTGCAGGGTTGGGGGTAGGGAGGCCACAGGCTGGCTCTTAGCAGATGGTTTACTGTGCTGACAGGTACTGCTGCCCACTGGTGCTGGGGCAGGAGCCCACCAGGGTCTGAGATCCTCTTTGGAGGGACTGGTGGTCCTGGCAGAGCATGGGAGCTGTAGTCCTGTAGTGACAGGAGCAGGGGGGATGGATTCAAACTGAACAAGAGTGGATGTTGGGAAGAAATTCTTTCCTGTGGGGTTGGTGAGGCCCTGGCACAGGTTGGCCAGGGAATCTGTGGCTGCCCCATCCCTGGAAGTGTCCAAGGCCAGGTTGGATGGGGCTTGGAGCAACCTGGTCTAGTGGAAGGTGTCCCTGCCCATGCCAGGGGGTAGGAGCAAGGTGATCTTTAAGGTCCCTTCCAACCTAAACCATTCTTTGATTCTATGAAGGGCACGATTCCCCCTGGCTGGCACATGCCAGCAGTGTGGAGGCTTGGGGACATCACCCGTCTGGGGCAGATGCATCGTGGGGGGCCAGTCTGTGCTACTGCTGCCCCAGTGCCCGCAGGGCAAATGCCACCACCAAAGCCACTGCTCCTTCTGCGTGCCCATGCCCTTAGGGAGAGGTTGTCACCAGGGTGAAGGGCAGCATTCCTGCAGGGCTCTCGGAGCTCAACCCCCCTCCGTGGGGCTCTGCAGCACTGGCTCTGTCGGGGGAGGGAAGTGCTGTCCCCAGAGATAAGGCTGCACCGGGACCACGCACGTGGTGCTCGCTGTCCGCCACCGAGGAGCCGGGACACGAGGTGCTGGCAGGGCCTGGGTCGCAACCACGTTTGCCGGAGGAATCGGCTCCCGCAGCTGAGCCCCGCGCCATGGCAACCCCGCGCGGGCTTATATTTCTCGTGACTGCTTGGCAGCCTGAAGTGATTTAGCAGGGGGGGGAACTTTGTAAACGCCGGAGCCACCAGCAGCGCTGGACCGATCGCTGCGATCCCAGCCCTGCAGGTCTCCTGCTTCCCGGGGCACAGGGGCTGGGCAGCCCCTTCCCGCACCCCAAGAGTGGGCAGCCGGCTCCCCTGCCTGGAGGGGCGGGTTCCCACCGCCTGCCAGCTGCCTGGAGAACCACCTTCCCCTGACCGCCTGCGAGAGGATGTTTTAAGCTGCCTCTGCTTGTAGTAACGAGCCAGAGACTAAAGGTTGAAGTTAATGGGGCGGGTGGTCAGGTGAGGTAATGACCTACTTCCAGGGGCACAGGCACTGTAGGCACTGGGTGATGGCCCAGCCAATATGTTTCCCTTCCCTTATCACTTGGCTGTTCTGCTTTTCAGCACTTTTCCTGAACTCTGGCTCACAATTTTTTATTTATTTATTTATGGCGGTTGGTTTTTTCTTTCTCTTTTTTTTTTTTTTTATAATAATGGAAGCTTCCAAGAAATGCTGAAGGACTTTGCACAGATCTGGCTGTGCTCAGGGTCTCGTCAGCTCTGTCCTTATCCACCCCCATCTTGCTGCATTTCCCCAGGCAGAGGCAACAAACAAGGCTGAGCTGCTTCAAGCTGCTGTGTTAAACCAGTTCACTTCTGAATTAAGACAGGGAAAAGTAAAACCTGCAAGTCTCCTTTGGCCCTGTAAGATCTGGAAACCCCCCGGGGAGGGGTTCTTCATGTGGCAAGTCTGGTATCTGCCGGTGGGGGATGTGGAGAGCGCTGTGGCAGCCCTGGGGACATGGCCCCATCCAGTAGCCAGACTAACCTTTGATCTCTGCCGGCTCCGGGCAGCATTGTGGGGCTTAGGGAAAATACTTCACTTATCTCACATCCTGGCTGTCCCGAGGCAAAGCTGGCAGGCACTGGGTGCTGGATGGGTAGCCCAGAACCAGGAGCTTCGAGCACAATGAGGGTCCTGCTGAAACATTTACAGGACCTTTTAGTATCTGCTGATGTGTCCCTATGGCCCCCTGCCCACCCAACCCCCCTTGGGCAGGGCAGCCTGGTGATGGGAGCCGAGGCTGGAAGAGACCCCCGTACGCCGCAGGGCTGATGTGACACTTCTCCCCTCCCCTGGGATGAGCAGTACATGCTTTATATGGATGTTTTTGTGCTGAGGTGGCGCCTCAAGCTCTTGCAGCGACTACAGTTGCAGGGCAGCAGCGTATCTTTACTGAGATACATTTTCTACATTCTTCCTCTGCGCCCTGTGGCCAGGGCAGCACCGCAGCCCCTCTGCTGAGCCAGCGCCGCCGGCCACGCTGCCCGGTTCCTGTTTCGCTTTGCAGCAAGTCAGAATCACAGAAGAGAAGTTCATCGCTCCTGTCCCTTCTGCTCCCCAGCCTTTGTGTGCGCACCCCGATGGGGCGAGGGGTGTGGGAGGTGTCATCCTTTCTCCGCCCCGCCAAAAGCTGCCTTCCCCACCTATTCCCCGAGGAACCCTCATTTCCTAATTTTCGTGCACGTCAAGAGCAAGGAAATCCTGTGGCAAGGGGACAGGACCGAGCGTCTCCGCAGACGTGGGGCGAGCCTGGCTTGTGCCGAGCCTGGCTTGTGCCGAGCCTGGCTGTGCCGCAGCGGAGCCGCGGGCTGGGGCAGCCGGCTGTGCCTTGCGGACGGAAGGAAGCCCAGCTGCCTCTAATCATGTTTCTTCTCCTCCCTCCTGCGCAGATGAGGCGGGGGGAGGGGGGGGAATGTAGATTTTGCAAGTGACAGCTGGGAACCTGGCTGTCCTGTCACGGGGTGACCCACAGCTGGAGCAGCCCCAGCTGTCGCGGAGCTGGGGTGCAGGGGAGGTGTTGCTGGGACCAGGCGGTGTGGTCCCTGTCCCCCAGTCTCTGCAGCTTTTCTGCTGAGCCCTTCTTTCATTTTTAGTCAAGTTCCGAGGTAGGAGTGAGTTGTGTTTTTTTTTAATGAAGAAAGTACATCTGTAGCCGTTGGGTGTTTCAGGAGACATCCCCTTTGCGTGCATGCAGGACTGACAGGGCTGAGCTGCAGCCAGGCTGGGTTGGAGCAGAGAGCAGCACTGGTCACACTGGGGCCATGCCTGTGCATGTGCTGGGGTAGCAGCGAAGAGCTGGAGGTGTCAAACACAGCATTTGTGCAGCTCCCTTGGAGGGATGAAGGAGGGACAGCTCTGGCTCTCGTTGCCATGTGCCGGCCACGTGCCGGCCCCTGTGCCAGCGTGGTGTGTGGACCCCGGTGGGCACAGCGCTAGGGTGGCCGTGGTCCTTTGGCTCCATGCATGGTGCCCAGGCAGAGCATGCACTCCCTGGGCTCGGAGCAGGGGGAGAACCACTGCCCATGTGCCGGGATCGGGACTTGCAGGCAGCGCTGGCAGAGAACAGGGCAGGGCAGGGGCTGCACGGTGGTTCATGTCAGGTGAGCTGGCAGCACCCGCTCCTGCCACACAGAGGTTATTCACCTGGCACCCAGCACAGCAGGACTGAACTTTGTCCAGCTCTAGTCCCTCTGTCCTGATTTCCTGGCACTTTCCCTGCCTCAGTGCAAATGTTTGCAACTTTGGCTTCAAGCTAATTAAGCTTTTGCATTCCCGTTGGCTCCCTGCAAACCGAGGCTGCTTCGCTGCTTCGCTTTGCCCCTGGGCTCTGGGACCTGCAGCTCTGTCTGTGCCAGGTGTGTGCACCTCAGGGCCGCTTTCCTGCATCTTAATGACAGGAGGATTTTTAAGCCTTGCTTTGAGAAGCATAAACCCCAGAGCTCTGAAGAGCTGGAGATTTAAACCACCAGCATCATTTCTCCTTTCGAGCAAGCTTGCACACAGTCACGACCAAACCATGCTGATAATGAAAAGGAAAAAATTGCAATTTTTTTTTTCTTAAAAAGGAAGTTTCTGTTTCTGTGTGGGCCCCACTGGGAGATTGGCGCATGCGGGTTTTGAGTGCTAGAACCCATTTCCCAGGTAACAGAGCTCAAGCCTGTGAGAACTGTGTGGTTTTCTCAGGCTGAAAGGTTGGATGGTATTTGAGCTGCTTTTTTTATTTTTTTTCTTGTGGCCATGTCCTTTTAAGAAGGAATAAGTATGTCTATTTATATATATTTTGAAAATGAAAGCACGTGGTCTGTGTCCCCAGAAACCCTTATGGTGCATGTTGTCACCCAGCTCTGCTGGGGACGCTACTGTGCCCGTGACCAGCATCCAGCTCTCCCCAGCAGCTGAACTGGGGAGCAGGGGCAGCCCCTGCCCTGCAACCTCAGCACTTGGGGTGAGCCACGGTAGGTGTGCAGCACATGCTGGTGCATGCATGTCTCCTCTCCTCATGGGACCAGGGGCTTTGGAATGTGGAAGTGGAAGCAGGAGGAAGGAAGCTGGTAGCTGAGTGGAGGGAGGTGTTGCAGGGGGCTGTTGGGACAGGCATGGGTGGGAACGGCTGGAGCTGCTCAGTTTATTTACTTCTGTTGACTCTTCCTGCCCATGTCATGCTGCCTGGCCTGCCTGCAGTGCTGACTTCTCCATTGCTCTGGCTGTGCATCCGGGATGCAGTGCAGTCTCCCTGTGGATACCAGGGGCTACCCATGAGTGTCCGCTTGCCCTGGTTGCCTGTTCTCAGCTCCCACCTCTTGCCTGCTGCCTGTGTGCCCACAGGAGCTGGAAACCCGTCTGCACATCCAGCTGAGTCAAAAAGAAATGAAAGGAAGATTATCAGGGGGAGACTTCCTCATCTCTGCTGCTCCTTATGGCAGTGCAAGGACCTGGAAATACAGCTTTCAAGTTTCTCTCTGTATTTATGTAACCCAAACGAACTCTTTTTTGGAAAGAGCCACTCTGTCTCATTTAGATCCCTAAATATAGCAGCTGCTCTGGAGGGAGGATTAGCCTGCGAGTGCCCTGGCGGGTATGGGACCTTTGTGGAGGGTGTTATGGGGAGTTTAAATCTCGTTCAGTTGGGCCCAGGGGGGGGTTGTTCCCCTGCCATTAGCAGGATGGGCTTGCAGCCATCCTGAGGCAGTGGGGAGCTCAGAGCAGTGATCGGGCTGGGATGCACAAACCTGTGTGGACTGCAGGGTTTTTTCTAAATGTCTCGATGCCTTTTGAGGCCAGAGCTCCTCTATGCCCAAACATGCTGTTTGCTAACCTGCCATCACCTCCCCTTGGAGGGATAATCTGTGCTCCAAAGCACAGGAGCAGAGCTGAGCTACAGGGTGAAACCTCCACATCCAGCCCTGCCTGTGACACCTCGGAGTGATCAGTCAGAGCTGCTGGAGTGGAATCACCCCTGCAGTGTGGGGTTGGGTGGAAAGGCAAGGAAGGGCAAAGGTCCTTCTGCCTGTAGGTGCACCACAGGCATCAAAGCCTTTGAGTTCCTTCAGGGAAAGGTGCAGGACCGAGCCTCTGAAATGCCAAGCTGAGGGATGCCCCACAGGTGCCATTTCCCCTTGCCCGGGATGTTCACTCCCCATCCTCATGGACAGCAGGGCCTGTACACTTCTCTGAGACCCAAGTGTTGGCATGATCCATGCACTGCACACATCCCATGGACCTACTTCTGCTTCTTCGTACACACAAGTTCCCTGGTTGCCTTAGGACAGAGCACAAGAGATGAGTTTGCTTGAGTGGTGTGGTGGTGTTCTCGTGTACACCCTGGGATCAGCCAGGCTTGTGCCTTGCACAAAGTCTTGGCGGAAACTGAGGTTCTTGGAGGTGCACAAGGTGACCTTTGCTTTTGTCTCTTGATATCTCCAACTGCCCTGCACTGAGGGTGCCATGAGTCCCTTCCAAGGAAGCAAGGAGCAGCTGTTTATGTCCATGTGTGCTGGTGTCCCAGGGACTTGGGGACACATGCTGCTCGAGTCTTTATAGCTGGGTCTTTATAAGTGTGTGAAAAGGACACCCATGTGTTTCCCTCTGCTCCTGCCTGCTTTGCAGCTCCTTGGCCTGGTGTGCTGCAGGGACTCCCTGATCTGTTTTGTGATTCAGGCCCTGATGGAGACATGCCTTGTGTTTTCTGCAGGAAATGCAGAGGGTCTCTCAGCTGTTTGAGCCTTCATCATTACGCTTTTTGTGTTGCTTCCTTTGCACACGCTGCCTCTGCCTCCCTGTACACCTCATCCCCCTGCTGCCCATCCCTGCCCGTCACCATGCCCTCTTGGAGCTGTGCAGCCTCATGCCAGCGCTCACAGGGTCCTCTGCCACCCTTGCCATCCCCTCAGGGCAGGAGCCATCTGGCTAAACAGTGGGACCCTGGGGATGTGTCAGTGAACACCTGCATGCTGGCTTCACATGTGCCCTTGTACAACCTTGCAAACCCCAGTGTGATGCCTTCTCAGCTCCCAGGCAGGGACCAGGCAGGTGCTGCCCTGCTGGGGAGGTGGCCCAAGTCTGAACGGAGGACTGTGTTTTGGTGATGTGCTCCTCAGGTCTCAGCAAGGTGGAGGGGAAACAGAGAAGGTAAAGGCTGTGCAGTGAAATGGGAGGAGGCAGCGCAGTGGAGATCCATCCGGAGGGCTCGCAGTGTCCCCAGGATCCCCGAGCCGCTCTGGCAGATGGCTGCAGCCCTCCCGCCCTGCTCTAAGGAATACAAATGTGCGGCGGATACGGTTACCCGGCCCGGAGAGCGGTGTTGGCTTTCATCTAGATCGATATCCCTGCCGGCCTGTGTCTGAGGGAGCACTCAGCTGGCAACCCAAGCCTGGCTGGGAGGAGACACCCGCCAAGGCTCTGCTGCCCACTGCAGACCCTGCCCGTCCGTCTGTCCGTCTGCCTTGGTGTGGATGCAGAGCTGCAGCGCTGTTACCGTGCTGTCGGACTCTGTCATGCGTAAAATGTAATAAATAGGGCCATAAGCCTTTTACAAAGTCTATTTCCACTCTTGAATCCGGGATTTAATGCATGGCTGCTTAGAGAGGCTGAGGATTTCAGGGGTCAGCAAGGCTAATTGCACTGCTGGAATAAAAGGGCGCACGGGAAGGATCCTGCAAACGGGTGGGAGGGGGTGCCGGGGGTCCCGGCTGCCTGCCACACAGCCCTGGCCCTGTGAGCATCCTGCCAGCATCATGGGAATGCAGTGGCCATGCATGGCGACTTGGCAAGGGATGGGGTCCCCCCCAGGGAGTGCTCTTCTGGAGCTGGGGAGGCCGTGCCAACTGGGGAGTCATATGCTGCAGGTGTTCGGTTCCCCACTGCTCTGTGGTGTCCCTGCACGCCTGACTGAGCACGTCTGGCTGGAGCATTTGATCTTAGATTACCTGTAAGCCAGGGAAAGCCTCTGCAGGGCCAAGGGCCAGTGAGGATCAGGGCTGTCCCAGTGCCAGCTCAGCCCCAGCCTGCAGCATCTCCTTGAGCTGCAGAGTGGAGCTGGGTACCACCCTGGCAGGCTGCCCGCTGTGCTAGAGGGCCCTGATGCCACAAGCTGGGGCGCAAAGGGATGTGTGTGCTTGGAGGTGGTGCTGCTGAGGAGACAGCCCCATCAGGACTGGAAATGCACTGCAGAGGCACTGGGCAGTGCTGGGGCACCAGACCTGGCTAGGTGCTCTGGTGCTGGGTATGCTGGGTGGCCAGCACAGGGCTGGGGGTCAGGACCTGGACCACACTTTGCTGGAGGTGTTGGGGAGGGACTGATGGGATGGGCAGGCTCCACTTCACGGGGAAAACCAGCAGCCAACACACGCCCTGCAATGCGAGGGGGACCCAGATGCCCTGAGGCTCCCGGGGCTTCGCCCTGTGCCAGCCGCTCACACAGGGCTGGCAGGGCTGTGCCGCTGGCCACGGCAGACGGAGGACGCCAGCTCCGCTCAGTTACTTTCCTGGCTGATCCCGTCATCTCCATCTCGCGCCAAGTGCTGAAGTCGTCATGGAAACCGGGATGGCAGCAGCCTCGCCAGCAGCTCTGCACGGGATCCTCGGCCTGAGCTCCAGGTCGGTGCTGGTCGGCCGTGGCAGTGGCGGGTGGCCCAGTCAGCCACCGCTGCTGGTCCCTGTTCCTCGATGGCACCGCTCTGCTGTGGGCTCGGTGATGCGCACACACGGTCCTTCCCTGGCGCTGTGGTGGGGCCCGATCCATTAGCGCTCATCAATCCCGCAGAGCCTCGCAGGAAGCACAAAGAAAAAGCCCAATAGTATTGCTATTAATAGTACCTGCTCACAAAGTTATCTTTAGCAGCACCGCTCCCACCTTCATTCATAAGAGGCATTGCACGGGCCTGACTCTTCTCCCTGCTGCCGGAGTGGCTTTAAGGTAACCCCAGCCTCTCGGGGTGCCCCAATTGTCCACACTTTCACCAGCCACCAGTGTTTCCTTTGGCTTGGAAAGGGATGATCTGCAAATCTGTAGTGGGAAATGGAGCTGTTTCTTTTTTCCAGGGTTCATTTTTCTCTGGTGACCATCACTCTGAACTCTGTTTGCTTTTGCCCCTCCTCCCACATCCCTCCTGTCCAGCGGGGCTGTGTTGTGCCAAAGGCTTTGTCCCTGGAGCATCTCTGCTGGAAGTCCCTGCTGGGGCTGGGATTTTGCTTGATCAGTGGAGAAGGCAGTGCCTGAACTTGACTACTGGGGATGGAGTATTTTCCACTTGTATTTCAGTGGGTGTTTTCATAGGTTTCAAGCTATGGTCCACCCTTCCCAGCATCTTTCATCTCCAGAGCTCACACAGCTCCTGGGAGGGTGCAGGGCTTTGAAAGGGCTTTGAGGATTCATGGGCTCAGCCCACTGCTTTGAGGCATCATCTCCCACTGCTGTCAGGGAAAGGTCTCTTTCTCCTATTCTTGTGCTCTGCAGTCACTCAGTTCCTCAGGTTCCTGAGTTAATCTGTTCCTGTCTTTAATGAGCTGCCTCGTTAAAGTGTTTTTCCCTAATAACCAACCCTCCGGGCTGGGTGATGTTCAGCTGTAGACAACTGAAGATCTGCAGGCTGCAAAGAGCTTTTCCAACTGCGTGTGGGGTGCAGGATGAACACCGTACCTCTTCTCCTGCATGGTGCCAAGGAGGCTGTGAATGGAGCAGCAGCCCAAAGCACTCCAAACCAAACTCCTGGGCTCTAGCACCAAATCTACTGCACCCACAAACTGTAACAGTGGGGATGGCATCTACCTTTGGGGTGTAGCACACTGGGGATACTGGGACTAAACCATCCTGCTGCATAATGTTCCTACACGTCCTTACCCAGTGATGTGCAGCAGTGGGGCTGCTCGACATCACACTGAGCCGAACCTGTGGGTGCACGCTGCAGGCATGTCTGTGTGCCTCGGGCCAGGAGGTGTCTGCCCAGCCTTAATGAGGGGGTTTGAGCTTGTTGCCTTGGTGGCTGGGAGCTGATCCGGCCGCTTTTGATAAATGGAATTGGAAATCTCCCTCCTGGGGGCCTACTCTGTGTGGAGGAGTCTGTATACAGCTTGAAGCCATGGCATCCCAGGAGCACCATCCAGCAGGCTCTGGTCACACCTCTGGTTGGCATTGGTTCCATCTGGTCCCCCCACTCTGTGGTGGCTGCCCTGGGTGAGCAGGGCAAAGGCTGTGAGCCCTCAGGGTGATGGCTTCGAAGGAGCAGATTCAGCAGAGTCTCTGGTGATGTGGCAGCGCTGCCACAGCCCCTGTCTCCAGGCCATGGTTTTTAGGGTGGCAATGATGCAAGGCAGGAAGGTGCCTGGTACCAGCACTGCTGGGGCTGTTTATATTTAGCTGACCCACTTGCTGAGCGGGGGCTGCTGGCCCCTCCTGGTGCTGCACTTGGGGGTGCTGTGAGGGGATGCACCAGCATCTGTTTGGGAGCACAGGGCTGGGCTGCATCTGGCATCACCTGCTCTGTGGAAGGGCTGGGCTGTGCTACTTGCCATTCTGGGGGTGCAGGGGCTGTAGCCTGCCTGTCCTTCATTACACTTCCCAGCCTCCCTCATCCACCAGCACACCGGCTCCCACAGGGAAAGAGGAGTTGCTGGTGCCCCAGCAGAGATGGAGAGGCAGGAACTGCTGCTGGAAGGACCAGCCTGAGGCTTGCCTGGCTGTGCCTGGGGTGAGGCAGGATCAGGCAGTGCTCAAGCCCCATCCCAAGAGGTATCTCATGGGGTTATCCTGCACCTCCTGTTACCGGTGGAACTGTCCTGATATCCAGCACTCCCCTGGCCGAAGCTCACCTCTCCAGCTTCTTGGTGTCTGTGGTGGGCGCTGCCAGTGTATGAGGGGTTTGGGTGAACTCTTGGACAGTGTTGGGCTGCCCAAACAATTCACCTCGGTGGCAAACACCTGGGGAGCCAGCAGCTTCCCTGGGACAAGAAGGACACGAAAAGAAAATCTCTTAGGCAGGCAGGGTGGCCCCGGAGTGACCGCGGGGCTCAACCCTGCTAACCCTGAGCATCCTCCCCAGGACCAGGGCGTCTGGCCAGGATGCTTTCGCGAAAAGAGCCACTATCCATGCGTAGTTGCCTGTGACAGGCTAGAGGGGACATGGTGTTCCCATCTGATGGCCTCTTGAGGTCCCCGTGGCTGGGTGTTTCCAGAGCTGTTGTGGTTAGCACACCTGGAGAAAGGCGAGTCCCCAAGGCAGGTCAGAGCAAAACACTTGCTGCGGAAAGGGAAATTAATTATGGGCACTTTGCTGCACTCCAAGTGACTGCAAAGGCTGATGTTTCTCCTGTTGGCTGATAAACTAATTGTAATGGCGAAACCTCAACAAAAGCCAGGCTCTTAAATGCTTTCTTAATTAATAATGTTCAATAATTACTTGACGTCAATGGCTAATTAAAATTTCGGAGAAGGGAAGTTGCTGTTAAGTGCCTGATACCTTTGCTCCTCCAGTCGCTGCATCTGGGTTCCTGCAGATCTGATGAGTCCTACAGGAAAGCAGTGGGTAGGCCAAGTCCAGTGTTTTTAAAGGAAAACATTAAGCAGGAAAAACGTGAATAATCACGTGCATGTCCACAGGGACAAGAGATGGAAGCTGAGCAGCCGCTCGGCCCTGCTGCTCCCTCTGAGGGATGGCAATGCACATGCCTAGAGGGGTGGCACCAGTGGGACACTTTCCCAGCATGTGTGGAAGGGCACTGTCCATGATCAAGGAGTCTTAGAGGTCCTGCTGAGTGTCCTGCACCCATGGGGGTCTCCTCCCTCAAGGAGGCATCTGCCATGCGCCTCTTGCCCGTCCTCCTCTTCCTCCCGCTTCTCCTTCTCCTCCTCCCCATGGCCTGTCTGAGGACAGCATCTCCCAGCTCGGCACTACCAGGCCTGAAATCTTCAACAGTTGCATTTTTTTTGGTGGGAGTTGAGGGGACTCCAATCCATCTGCTGTTAAACAGAGTCTTGGGAAACCTGCCGTTCATCCTCCCCACAGTGCTCCTGGCTGCAGCACAGTGCTGGGAGGGTTAATTGTCCTCCTCCTCCTCCTCCTCCTCCTCCTCCTCCTTCTCCTCTGAGCTTCTCAGCCATCTTAAAACCGCTGGAGCCAGAGCTGTGCAGTCCTTGTTCCCGCTCCTTTTACAGTATGGGCTGGCTGGCCAGGGAGCCCGGCCGGCTCCTCCATCCGTCCAAATCCTTTCCTTCTTTGGATGTCCCCTGTGCCGGCTGCCCAGGCACTGCCTCCCTCCCATGAGACCTGTGCCCCTGGCGAGGGGCGATGGCTGGGGTGAGGGGCTGCCCAGGGCTGGGGCCAGCAGTCACAAGGTGAGATTTTTGCAGAGGTTTCTCCAGGACAGCACTGGGTGTCTGCCAAGATGGATGCCAGCCGGCTGCTGGGCACCGTTAGCACTTAGTGAGCCCTTTATACCTGCAAATCCCTTGGCGGGCGTTAGGAAAATCCTCCTGCAGGAAAGGTGGGAGAGGGTCACAGTCGGTAGCCAGAGAAGGGTGAGGAGGGAGGCAGAGGAGTGAAGGAGACTTGTGCAAAGTCTCCCATCAAGGATGGGCACAGGTCTCCCTCCAGCAGGACAGCAGCAAAGCCTCACCAAGTACGTGTCACCATCCCGAATGATCTGTGGTCCTGGAGTGGGGAAAAAGCAGTAGGAAGGGAGTCCTCCAGCCCAGAGAGCTGAAGGCAGAGAGGGCAGAACCGCAGGCAGGGTGGGCAGAATCGCAGGCAGGGAGGGCAGAACCGCAGGCAGGGAGGGAAGAACTGCAGGTAGGGAGGAAAGAACCACAGGCAGGCAGGCTCTGCTCCCCACTGAGCTCTTCCCCCATCTGCCACCCCTCACATCTGGCCTCAGGGGTCTCGAGGGTGTTGCTGGTGGCCGTGGGAGAGTTGCTGGAGCATGCGCTGTCTGGATGGATGGTCAGCCACAGCCACAGCCACAGCCATGGCTGTCTGTCTGTCTGACAGGACAGCAGCTGCACGTGCTTTCAGCTTTGTATCCCCAGTGCTCTGTGGCCTGTTACCCAAATACCAGCTACTGCCCAAGGGTTTGTGCCCCTTGTGAACCTGGAAAAAGGAGGGGAAAGGCCTCTGGGGCTGAGGGGGGAGGCAGAAGCAGGGCGTCCCTCTCTGCTGCCTCAGCAGATCTCAGCACAGGGAGGAGGAGGTCATCCAGAGATCACATTTGGAGATTTGTTGGGTTGTTGTAAGTCTTTGTGCATAGGATGGTTCCTGAAAAGAGGATGAGGAGAGAAGGGAGAGCAGGGCCCAAAGGCACAGGGAGGTCTTACACGTGCTCCCACCCTGCCATGCTGCTGTGAGTCCCCGTGCGCCACTGGCAGAAACAGCCTCACTGCAGCCCCCGTGGACACTCCGTGGGGGCCAAGGAGCTGTCAGTCAGCAAGTGGCTTTTTCAGCTGCTCTGCAGTGAGCCTTATGTCTTGTCCTGCCTGTCCCTATATGGGGACACCAGCCTGGGGTACGGGACCCCTTGTGCCTATGGACATTGAGCTGCTTCTGTGGCCACCCAGCTCAACTTTCAGCCAGCAGCTGAGATGCTCAGAACAGGGACAGTCACCCCTGCCCCTGCCTGGGAGATGCTCAGGGTGTCTGCATTGTACCCTCCCTGTGCCAGCAATGGGTGGGAATGTGGTGGGAGGTGTGCAAGGGTGGGTGTGTGGTGGGTGGGTGTGCAGCAGCAGTGCCGTGCAAACCCAGCAGGTTCCCAGTCTGCACCTGAGCAGTGGGTGGCACAGGCACAGCCTGTCTTTGCTGCTCCCACCACTTGATCCCATTCTCCCCAAGGATTGTTGCTGGCCTGGCTGCTGGCAGGATGAGGCAGCCCCCAACAGACCCCCACAGCTTGCGAGACCCTTGGTAGTGGTCCCAGTGCCAGGGTGCGTGGGGTGCAGGACTGGTGCTCCTGTGGGTGCCATGGGTCCAGCCGCTCTCCAGCAGGGATGATTAATGCCTTAACCCCTCTTCTCCTGCTGCTTCCCAGCCTCCCACTTGGACAGTGGGGTGTCTGGAGGGGAAAGGCTGATGGACTGGAGGGCTGTGTCCTTCGGCCAGAGTTGTGGGAGTGGGACAGGGTGGCTGGCAGTGGTGGCAGCAGGGCGCCGCGGCCACCCAAGGAGCAGGTGTCCCAGTGTGAACCGGCCGGCCGAGAGCCCCGGCAGCAGGAGGCAGGATGCCTGGAGTTCCCATCCCTCCTGGCCCTGTCTCAATGGGACTCAGTGCCAAGAGTGGGGGGGATGGCTGCTGTGAGCAGCCAGCAGCGCCACGGCCCAGGCTGGCTGGCCTGCAGTGCATCCTCTTTTTTACCCATTTTTCTCAGATGTGGTGATGGAGGCAGCAAGCACACAGCCTGGGAGTTGATGGCACCCACAGTAGCATGGCTCCCTGCCCCTCCTGCCTCTCACACAGGCCCCTGCCCCAATATCCCCACGGGAGAGCAGCCTGAAAGGTCCTGGGAGCTTGCTGTGCCCTGGGCAGGAGGCTTGCAGGAGGTTCGTGCCAGCCCTGCATCTTCCAGGATGGCTCTGACAGCTTCACCTCATTTGCTCCTGCCTGTGCCTTAGCCCCATGGCAGCCACCTTCACACCATGGCCTGGAGCTGAGCCTGACAGGATTTTGTACATTCCCAGGAATGCAGAATGCTGTCTCCATCCTCTCCTGCCTGCCCTGCTCTGCACTGAGCATCAGCTTCTCCCCCAGCACCTCATTTCCCATCTGTGAACAGGGTCTCTCAGGAAAACCCTGGCAAGGTGTCATGGGGGCTGCAGGTTCCCAGCAAATTTTGGGGTATATCTCCTTCCCTTCGGGATGTGCAACAGAGGGATAAATTCTAGTGTGACCCAAGTGCTTGGCAGAAATGATCCCTTGCCTGTAGTGCCAGGGAGACAGTAAGTGCAGCCAGACCAAGCGCTGGCTGGTTTGGGTGAGGAAACATTTTGGCAGGGAAGCCACAGGAAAGCCACTTGTCCTTTGTCAGGAGACCTGGGTGCTGCTAATCCTCTCACCAGGAGCAGGGAGAATCCCTTCCCATCCAGCAGGACTTGCTCATGGCAGTGCATCTCTAAACCCCTCTGGGATGCAGAGTGGGGGATTTGGACTCGCGGCATTTCACCAGCAAACCAGCCCCATTTCTCAGGAGACACACAGAGAGAAGGCTCGTGGTTTATTCCATGCTTTGCGCCCTGTTTGGGCCAGTATGAGCCTCTGGATGTGTCCAGGCAGTCCCCAGCCATGAGCAAGGGGAGCATCAGTGCAGCCCCTCAGCTCCTCTCGCACCAAATCCAGCAGCTGCAGGATAATAAATGAGGAGTCTATATTTAGAAACAGCGTCTGCAGAAGCATCACGGTGTTGCCAGCGGGTTTTACCATTCACCATAGGCAGGTTTTCCCGCTCCTCCAGCTTGATGCCACCTTTGCAGAAAAGCTCATCAAAGACATCCAGCACCAGCTGCAAGAGCATCCCGAACAGAAGAACCAATAACTGCATAAGATCTCAACACCCATCGAGGGCTGATAGAGTGGAGCCTCCCAGGAAGACTTGGAAGGAGCTGGCTTGGGGCCCATTTCTTCTGGCAAAGGCCTTATTTTGATGCACAGAAGTTTGTAGTAAAGAAACAGGGATGGAGCCATCCCTTGTGCCACCCCATGCCTTGTGCCACTCCTGGTGCTGCTGTGTGTGCATCCAGGACGGCATCTCTTCTCAGTGTGGTGGGCTGGCTGATTCCTGTCCCTTTCCCGAGGAGCGCTACAAAGGCTGGCCCTGCAGCACTTCTCCCTGTCTACATTCCCACCGGGGCTCCCTGGGTTGGACACCAGCCATGGCAGAAGCCCCACAGCTCTGGTGCAGGCGGGCAGCTGGCTTCATCCCACTCCATCCTGCCTGGCAGCACAGCCGCAGGTCTCGTCCCACAGAGCTGCTGATCCATCTGGTGCCTAACCCTCCATGGCAGCCCAGCTGCCCTGGCTGTGCCACTGCAGCTGCCGGGAGCAGCCGGGGGCGGTGAGGGAACATTTCCCTGATGGAACCGGGGCTGCTGGGCGTCCGCTGACTCAATTGGTGGCATATGAAGTTCCCGGCAATCCGTGTTGAAATTTAAGGAGAGGCCAGAGTGTTCTGCAAAGGCTGAAGAGCCCTGTGCAGAGCCAACCTGCAGGTTTCCTGACATTCCAGAGTGTGAGGTTAGTGCTGGCTTGGGAACGATGAGATTTGCATGAAGATTCCTGGTGCTCGGATCTGGATTTTTTCCTGTTTTGCAATGTCAGAGGCTGTTTGGAACAGATGTTGTCCGCTGCTGGCTCCTCTCCTCTCCTAGCTTGGGGAGAGTTTCTCCAGGCAAAGCCAAACACTGAGCCATTGCCATGAGGTGTGAGTGTGGCAGAGCCAGCTGGTGACAGACATGGTGACCACCTCTGCCAGAGCCCTCCTTTGTGGCTCACAGCACTGTGACTGTGTTTTCCCACATCCTTCCAAATTTTGTTTGCAACAGCTCACAGGAAGCCTTTTGCTTTGGTTCCTGCACTCCCCCAAGGGTGCAGACAGGGTGGGAAATGCCAATGTGGCCACAGTGCTGGGCAAAACTCATCAGCAGTGGGGCAAAGAGCCCCATCCCCATTGCTGCAGTGTAGGTCTTCCCTGCTCCCAGCCAAGCACAATGGAAGTTGTGGCTGCCCCGTCCCTGGAAGTGTTTAAGGCCAGGCTGGAGAGAGCTCTGAGCAACCTGGTTTAGTGGAAGGTGTCCCTGCCCATGGCAGAGGGGTTGCAATGAGATGATCTTTAAGGTCCCTTCCAACCCAAACCATTCTAGGATTCTGTGCTGGCCATCACATGGGCACGAGCTGTGCATGGACAACATTCCCTCTGACCGCCTGTGGCACCGGAACACTTGAGGACACCTCAAGGGCTGTGAAACCCACTGACAGGGCTGGCTCGCAGCTGAGCTGGGGGCTAACAGCACTCTGTGCTGGAGGATGGCGAGCCCCTGCCTGCCCCCAGCCCCTGGGGCACCCCAGGGAGGGACAGCCCCTCGTTCACAGCAGGTTTGGCATGTTCAGCATGGGGCTGGAGACACCCACCAGAGCCTGCAGGGGACTGGCAACCGTTTCGGGAGGAGGAGGAGGAAGGCACCTGACTAGCAGGCAGCGGTCCAAGTAGTTGAAACAGCTCGCGTTGTGGTTTGCATAAGCAAGCACGGCTCAGCCGGGTCTGGGCACACACAGCTCCACCTGCTCACCAGGGCTGGGAATGGCATTCAGTGGAGACACCGAGGGGGCTGCTTGCTGTGGTGGCGTGCCCGCCATGGAGGGGCACCATGGCAGGGGCACCATGGCTGTTTGCATCCAGCAGCGGTGGGAGGGTGTGGGCTCAGCCTGCGTGGCCCAGCAGGATCCCTGCCAGTCCCCTGACAGTGCCATGCTTCCCTGCCTCCCTGCCAGACCCCTGCCAAGGTGACATTGGAGCCTCTGCCCAAGGACACCTGGCCACGCTCCCACATGGCAGCCCCTGACACGGGAATTGGAGGCAGCTGAGAGAGACGGGTGGCCTCTAAAAGTGAGGGGCAGAGGGGGTGTTGGGGCTGGTAACTGGAGCTTCTCACATGACTGGGAAGCTGCTGCCAGGCACTGGGGCCATGCAGCGTGTATGAAGGTGGCTCACCAGGCAGGAGCCTGAACCCCCACCAGCTCTACAAGGGGATTTGGACCATCTGGGACATGGCACTGCCAGGGCAGAGGTGGCTTCCCACACACCAGAGGGAACCTTCAGCTCTGATCCTCCTGACAGGGAGGCAGCCAGTTCCTGGGCACCAGGCTGTGAGATACCCAGATTTCAGGTCTGGATTTCAGACCAGCCTGCTCTAGGGTCTCTGGCTTTATCTGATCCCTGAATTAGCTAGAATCAAGAGTAGGGGGGACAAGGCTTGGGAGCAGGCAAGCTCAGGGCAGGATCACGAGGGAGTCGTCACAGAACACAGACTGGGTAAAAGGGTCTGATCTAAGTGTAAGAAGTTGTGCTTGTAGGCTTCACCCCAACTGGTTTGGGAGGAGGAGAGGGGCCCCAGCCCTGAGATGCTGCAGCAGGGAGTGGCTGGACCCCTCCTCTCATGCCCTGTTGGAGCCTGTCGGCTGGGGTTTTGAGGAGGGGAAAGGTGTGGTCCCCAGCAGGTGAGAATTTGAAATAGTACAAAGCTTTGTGTATGCGGGTTTGCATGTGCTGCTGAAGGAGCCTTTTGCCCTCGTAGGGATTTTTCTATCTGGAGATCTTGGAGCAGTTTCTTTCCAGGGTGAGTCAGTTGTTTGCAGAGCGGGAAGACCGGGGAAAGCAGATTGGCAGCACCAGCTCCAGGCTGCAGCTCCCAGAAATGCTTCCTGCTGAGCCAAAAAGCAGGGACAGAGCCCTGAGTCCCTGGGGGTGGTGGCCTGGCTGGGACCCGGACACAACAAAGCCTTGTGTTGGCTGGTGCAGCACCAGGAAATCCCCAGGCCAAACAGGTTGTGCTGGTGGAAGCACAGCGGGCACCAGAGCACCAGCCCAGCTGGCCCAGAGGTGCTGCTCACGGATCACACCTCCACCATCCACCCCTGTGAGTGTGTACATAGCCTGTGGTCACGGACCTGCTGTGACCTGCTCTCGTCTCATCTTCCCCTGCCTCGGTTTTCCCAGAGAATTGGAATGGTATCAATACTGCAAATCAGCTCCTACTAGTGACATCCGAGCACTGATGGTGCCCATCTGGAACATACCCAGCTGTCAGCATTCCCCTTCCTCACTGGCTTTCTGGGCAGAGTCATGTTGGAGCAGAGGCATGAGGTGACCACACCAGGTAGTGATAAGTCTCTTTTGGCCATGACATCTCCAGGCACTGTGCAGAAAACAGACAATAATTTAATTGGTGCAGCAGGAGCAGCGAGAAGAGGGAGCCTTTGATTTAGGGGAAGGGGTAGGGGCACCCACCTCTTGCTGCCTTCACAGGGGACCCTGGTGATGGAGAGCAGTGAGAGCAGGCAGCATGGCCATGCCATGGGGTGCCAGGCCTTGTGCAGGGCAGCAGGTCGGAGCTGGAACAGGCAGTGCTGCCTGTTCCCCGTAGAAGTGGATGGATGTAGCAAGGGGCAGCTGGCAGCACCGACTTGGCAAGGCTGGTGCTTCCCACCCCCGCTGGGATATGGGCCTGGGCAAGCATGGACAGGCTGGGTGGGAGGGTATGGACAGATCCAAGTGGTTTT
Source organism: Acropternis orthonyx (assembly GCA_035583155.1). Classification (NCBI taxonomy): domain Eukaryota; kingdom Metazoa; phylum Chordata; class Aves; order Passeriformes; family Rhinocryptidae; genus Acropternis; species Acropternis orthonyx. The sequence continues at coordinate 16,814,231 of JAWWEU010000029.1, forward strand.
GCCCTTTCCACAGTGGTTTTCATCCTTTGAGACCTCACGCCTCCAGCTGAAAACTTCATTTTTCATGGGGGAGCTGGGCACAGTGTGGGGTCCCACAGGCCCGCCCCAGTGCAGACCGTGCCTGGCAGGAGAAGGGGTCCATGGAGGATCACAGTGAGTGGGGTTTGGTGGTGATGCCCTGACTCCCAGCAGTGCACAGTGTGTCACTGGAGCATGCCTGTGGTGGCACAGCGTCGGGGCTGGACCCGCTGGGAGGTCAGGCTAATGTGGGAAGATCCTCCTTGCGACTTCTTAACCCCAGCTTGAACCTTCCCCGTCTCCTGCCTCATCCTGATTAGCACTAAGAGTCTGCTTTGCTGCTGGTGGCATGGGCAGCTCTGAACAGTGCAGGGAACCATGCTGTCTCTGGTGGCAGGGAAGGCCTCAACACCTTTCTGAGCTTTGGGACCAGACCTGCAGGCAGAAGGCAGGCAGGAGACATACTTTTCTCCCTCACCTGCTGCCACCTTCCTGGCAAAAGGGACTGGGAAGGATCCTAGTAGGGTTCAGGTTGCCCAGACAGTCCCTCCGCCTCACAGGAGCATCAGCAAAGTCTGAAAAGGCACCTGTGGCTTGGGGAGGTGAAGGGCATCCTGCAGATGATGGTGACAGACCTGGCAGGGGGATGACACTCGGCTGGAGTGTCCAGCAAGCAGCAGCTTCTTTCCACCTGCTTGTCAGATGTGTATGTAAAGGGGCAGGATCAGGCAGGACGTGGGCTGGCCTTGGCCTCAGCTCCCATTTCACAGCCATGGATGACACAAAGTGCCAGAATGTGCTGGGAATTACAGCTCCTGCCAGGCTGTCTGCTGAGCCACTGCCATCCAGAGAGCCCTGTGTGTGGTGTCCCAAGCTGGGGAGGAGGGTATGTCAGTGCTGACAGTTCCCCCTCCCTGTCATTTCACAGCCTACAGCTGGTGACACCACTGGGTGAGTGGCTCCAGCCCAACCAAGACCCTGGCACTCCAGTTGCTCACCCCCTACTGCCAGCCCACGGGTCCCAAAAGCCTCCTGGCTTTCCCACATTGACTCTGCCAGTGCCTGGGAGTAGCTCAGGGATTCCCAGGACTACAGGTTGCAGCTGTGGCTCCTGGAAAGCCAAGGTGAGCTTTCCAAGCACACCACAGTGGAATATCCCAAGGTTGTGGCTGTGGGTAGGAAGCCTGGCTGTGAGCAGGCTTGACAGTCCAGCCAGAGTGGGACCCAACCTGGCATGACGTGGTGATGTCCACCACACTCCCTGTGGGCAGGGGCTCTGCCTTCCTCCATGTGCTACTGCAGGTCTGACCTCACTCGTGGTATGGGGAGCTGGAGGGACAGCTGGCAGCTCCGGCAGGGATTTGCTCTTGCAACCAGCTGAGGGGGGTGAGGAGCTGTCAGTGCCAGGGTGAACAGTGCCCATGGAGCTGAGCTGGTGTCAGCTGCCATGGGCTGTGCCATGGGAGGATGTCTGCAATGTCCTCTGGACAGAAAGGGCCTCATGGAGCCCCATCAGCCTGGGAGCTGGGGACAAGACTTCCAAAGGGGTCAGTGGCTGGAGCAGGGCAGGGATAGGGCTGCTCCCCCTCTGGTCCTGGAGGAGGGTCCTCTCTGTCATCTCTGAGCCCACAGCAATCATGTGGCTGCTGGCTGCAGGGACATCAGAACAGGAAGATCTGAAAATAATCACCCCCTCATGTTTTCCTTTCAAAGGAGGGAGTTGCCATCATGGGGAATTTTTGTGACCAGCAGAGCTGGCTAACAGTCAGCTCCTCGGTGAGTCAGGCACTTGTTCCCTCCCATGGTGCAGCCTGGCCCCCTGTGCTGCCAGCCTGGCTGGAGCTCGGGGTACCCCTGCTCATAGGGGTCCCCGAATTGTCTCATGGAGCCACAGCATTTCCTACCACCTTCAGCTGTGGGTCTGTGAGTAAAGCAATCAAAAGAGTTTCAGGGTTCTGATGCCCTCGTGGCCTCAGCCGTGGTCCTTGCTGCTCCCTGTCCTGCTGGGCATGTGTGAGGAGCCTCTCAAGGCTGCAGGGTTTGTGCCACCTCCTGCCCCGTCCTTGCCCCTCCCAGACCTTGCTGCCTCCCTGGAGAAAGGCTTCAGCAAGGTGTAACCCCTGCTTGCTCCTGCCCCTGCCTCCCTCCCCACTGCCAGGGGGTCGCATGTCAGGGCTGGAGCCCTACAAAGCTGATGGAACATTTCAGTTCCCACTGTGCTTTGCTGGCTGCTGTCTGTTGGTCCTGCCTTTGGTTTTGGGGAGATAACAAGGCATTTCCTAGAAGATGCCACCAGTGTTCAGGCCCATGCCTTGCCCGGCTGATGCCATGGAGTAGTGCCAGCCCCACTCCTGCAGAGCACCCGTCAGGGATGGGGACAAGGCTGGCAGCAGCCACTGGCAATGCACATGTGGTGGTGCCAGGCTGGCTGCTGGCAGGGCTGGAATGAGGTACTGCTGTTTGGCTCGAGGGGTGCAGGATAAAGTTGTCACATATGGGGAGACACAGTTATGAGCATGCTGCGTGTGTGCCCAGGTGTGCTGGCACTGCCTGGACAGCCCTCTGCCTGGCAAACCATATCCCAGGACACGGCAGCAGCAGCAGCAGCCTCTGACACAGGGCTCTTTCCATTAGGTCGTGTTGAGAGAGGATTGTGGCTCTTTTGGAACAGCCTGTTCCCTGCGGTGTCTGCTCCTTGCGCGAGGCACAACAACCACATGCCCTTGCCTGTGCCTGGCGTTGGGAGTGTGAGGGTGCTGGATTTGGGGGGTGCTCTGGGCTCTGTGCAGGGGCTGTGAGGTCTCCCTGGTTCTGCTGCAGCACTGGCAGGTCGTGCAACCCTGGGCTGGTCTGTCCTGGAGCTCAGGCGGAAAGTGGACTCTTTAGTTTAGACCCCAAATAAACGGCTGCTGAGTGTAGTGTGAACATGCAGCTCTGTAACCCGCGATACACTCTGCTGCTGCCCTTCTTCCTAAACCCGGCACACCTTTGTTTAAAGTGTTCCAGCAAAACGTTGTTTATCAGGGTATTATTACCAGTATCTCAGGCTCCTTTTTTCTGTCCTGTGACTCAGGGACAGTTTAGTGCAATTTCTTCCATCTTTCCTCCATATCAAAGATATCCTGGCAAGTTCATGTTTATTGTTTGCAGTTAATGTTTAATATTTCCTATTACTGGCATCTCGTGGTTCATCTTAATTACACCCTTCTAATGTAAGACAAAAGTCAGCAAGTGAGTCCATGTTCAGGCTGAGGCCGTGGCTCAGAGCCTGGCAGGGAGCAGCCCTCATCCTGCTGGTGCCTGGGGCTGGGTGCCTGGTGCACCCCCCGTGCCCGCCCGGCATGTCGCGGGCTGTGCTGGGAGGGCGGCTGCTCCGTGCATGCCACAGAACCACAGAGTCATTTATATTGGAAAAGGCCTCTTAAGGTCATCGAGTCCAACCTTGAGCCCAACCTTTGAGTCCAACCTGTGTTGGCACAGCGTGCCCGGCGTGGGGCCCGGCACCACCACGGCGGCTCCCACATGGTGCGCCGATGTGGACCAGCAGAAGTTGTTTTTGAGTAGCTCCAGTGGAAGAAAGGATCAAGCTTCTGTTTGCTCTGCCCGGGCTTTAAATGTGGGTGCTGCTTTTGCCTCTTGCTGGTTGGGCTGAATCGTTAAAATGGATTAGTAGAAATTTAAAAAAAAAAAAAACAAAACCGAATTTACAGAGTGCAGAGGGCAAAATGCCCTGCTCCTGGCAGGACAGCGAGATGTCGCATGCCTCTGTGCAACCTGGGTGCCTGGGAGATTCCTGTGCACCTTTCCCCCCAGACTTGGGGAGCTGAGTGAGGGAGCAGTGTGCTGCTGCCAGCCTTGCCTGTGCCCTTCCCGTGCCCCCCTCTGCCATGTCAGCTGGTGGGTTTGCAGACAGGGTCCCCTCGCACCCGCTGCCTCCCAAGGAGGAACGAGTCACCCTTCACTTTGGGGCTCTCTGGCTATAAATATTGGGGGTGTCAAGGGGCAGCAGGGCCAAGTCACAACCTGACACCACCTCTCCCTCATTCACAGTGACATTTTGTCAAATGCCACTAGGGAGGGGGGTTGCTTATCTGCTGGCACACACTGGTGACCTTCACAGCTCTGGCCAGGTGCCTCCTTGCTGTATTTACACCTATTTATAGCTCTGTCCTCCATTCCCACCTCGCCCTCCTACCCGGTACTGGAGTGGGGCAGCCTGCCCCACATGGGTCCCTCTGGGCTGGGATGGAGCTGGAGCATCCCTGAGGATGATGAGGGGCTGGCAGCACCCAGTTTTGCCCCCTCAGGGTGCTGGTGGCCTGACTGCATGGGGCCCCTGTCCCATGGGTGGCAGCTGCATGGACAGCAGGGTGCACCCCAGGGAGGATGGGGCTGGATTTGGTCCCAGTGTGGGTCATGCCCCCAGTGCCTCTCCGCTCTAGTGCTGGGGCAGCCCAGGAAGGTGCTGGGGGTCTACAGGCACCAATCCCTGCCTGCCCAAGTGGGGCTTCCCCCCTGCCTGAAGCAGCTGAGGAGGTGAGCAGCCGTTCCCACCATCACACTGCCCTGGGAGAGCTCATCCCAGTGAAACAGCCATGCAGTGTCCGTCTCCCTGCAGGGCTGTAATCCCCATTTCAAGCAGTCTGTGATTATGGATTTCCCTGATAAGCCCAGACAGCTCTCTTCAAAACCCCTGCCCAAGGATTTTCTTTCCTTTTTAGAGTCAAGTCTGGGGTGAGGGTGAGGAGAGAGACACTCCCTGTCCAGCTGAGAAGGTGGACACTGGGATCTGACACTGCCCGTGGTTCTGAGGGAGGATTGGCAGGAGCTGGCAATTCATGTTCTCGGCATTTCTCACCTTCTGCTTGTTTGGGTCCCAGCCTAAATGCTACTGACTAATTTGGGGCTCTGTCTCCAGCACATGTGGATGTATATTTATCCCTTAATGCTTTGGGTAGGCACTTGGCTGTGGGGAGGGAGGAGGTTCCGTGCGGGGCTGAGTCACCGCTTCGCTCCTCAGGAGGAGGTGGGCTGCCTGTTTGTGGCTTGTTCCTTTGGCCCCTCCAAGGAGCTGACACTTTCCTTCCTTTTTTCCGTACAGCAAAGTGGTACATGAGTGACAAAGCAATTGCAAAGCATCCTGGGCTGTGTCTGCAGGCAGCAATGCAGAGCTGCCCTCCCAGGCTTAGGCAGGATTAGGACCCTGCAAAGGTGCTGCCCGTGTCCAGCAGTGCTTTCATGCCGGCAGACTTCAGAGGCTGAAACTTTTGCAGCCTGACTAAGCATGAGTACAGTGTGTGTACCATCACAATGTGCTCAGAGCTCACTCCAAAATACTTGGCCATGACTTCAAGGGATTGGACTCAGGGGTTTTGCAGATAAGGGAAATTTCTACCGGTGCTGTTGTCAGGGTATGACAGAGGAGAGGAATTCCAGGTCTCTGTCACGGTCACTGCTCTGTCCCCAGCTCCCTGAGCCAGTTAAGCACAGCAGACAATGAGCTGAGCTCTCATGCTTACCCTGGTTTAGGTTGCTACTGCCTGGCAGCAGGGCTGTGGTTCCTGCTCTCTGTGGACTCATGGATACAGCTGCCCTCAGGATCCAGCAGTCCAACCCCAGCCAGCCTCTCCAGTCCTGCTGGCCGAGGTGGGTTTAGTTTGAGGGGTCCAAGTTGACTGTTTCATTAATCCAATACCTGAATTAGAGCTGGGCTTGGAGGAGAGCCTTGTGTCTCTGCAGAGATAAGACCTTACATGGTCCCACACCAGAGCTTCTGCTCCAAAACCGGGGAAGGAACTGAAAGGGAAATATCCCACCTGCTGTGCCCACAGCACCAGTAGCCAGCACTGATCTGTGCCCAATGGGACATCCTTGGATGTGGCTCCAGCCAGTGACTGCCCAGGTACAAGAGCTGCTGGGGACACTAGAGACAGTGGCCCACATTGACCACCCTCACCATCAGGCAGGTGGTCCTTGCCACTCCTGGTCCTGCCTTGTCTTGCCACAGCCCAGAGAAGGGCAAAGACTGGGGACTTTGCAAAGGGACAGGGACTCAGAGCAACTGGGAGCTCTTCCATTCCCTCCCAGGGGGACAAAGGGATGATGACCAAGGAGACACCAGAAGCTCTCAGACTGCTTTGCTCATATGGGGTTTCCAGGAGAAGGTGTAGCACAGGCCTCTCCTCACTCGAAGTGCTCAGGGAGAAGCAGGACTGTCCAAGCTCAGCAGTAGATGAATAAAAGCGGTGCTGCTCTGTCGAGCAAAGCCTCTGCAGAGGGGAGCTCTGTGCAACACACAAGCAAGTATCAGCTGCCTCTCTGTCCTAGAATTGCGAATGCGTCTCTGTTGGGGTTGAGGTCAGGGTTGGTTCATGCTTTAAGGAAAGCAGGGGAGGATGTCTCTGAATGGGGGCCATTCCCCAAATGTCTTCCATCTTCCAGCTTTGACTGCCAGGTACAGCTGCCTGCATGGCATTGCTCCAGGAGGGGATGCCCAAGGTTGGACTCCTGCTCCCTCGAAGGATGGAGGCGTGTGGCACGGAGGAACCTGTGTAGGGCATCTCTCCTCCCTGGAGCAGGGATTCATCGGACACATTGCAAGGAGCTGCTGGCAGCCTGCTGGTCACAGCCTTGCTGCAGCACACACAGGCCAGGTGTCTGGGCTGGAGGATGCCTCCGAATTTTTGAGCATGTCTCCATGGGTGTTTGCTGGCTGCACACCAAGAACCCATGGCTGATCTTCCTGCAAACTCCCGAGTAAAATTAGAACAAAAGTTCACTCCTCTCCCAAGGCAGCAGGAAATTCAAAGGGTGGGAAAAGGGAAAGTCAGAGCAGATGAGGTCCCGTGCCCGCAGGCATCCTCCCCACTGCCGCTGCCACCCCCGGCCCCGGCTGGGGGGCTGGGTCCTCCCCCACCCCTGTGGCCATCCCAGAGGGACTCTGCTCTCAGCACTCTGTGCTGGGCTTGCAGTGCTTGGAGTGATGGATTCTGAGCTCAGTGATGGATTCCCTCTGGAGATTCAGGTCCTTGGTGGCTGCGCTGGTGAAATGACCCTGTCTAGCAGAGGGGGCTGGCTGGAGCTGTGACCCTGTGCTGAGGTGCCCATGCAGGTGCTCATGCAGGTGATCACACTGAGCAAAGGCTCTCCTCACATTTTTTGAGGAGGAGGGGGCTCAATGCAGCCAGAGCTGAGTTTTTGGGCATTCCTGATCTATGCTGGCTGGGAACCTGGGAGCATCCACAGCGTGGCAGTGCTGGGGCAGTCCTGCCACCAGGGTGCCCAGAGAGGGCAGCTCAGCAGCATTAGATTGCAGGAGTTTATTTTTACTCAGCCCTGTTGCCAATGGGGACATGTCACATCTGTGGAGTTGATCAAAAGACATCCCGAGCACTGGTGTCAGCTGCTCCTTGTGATCTCAGCACCAGGATCTTTTCCCTTGTGGCATATCAAAAGGAGCAGGAGAATTTGACTGCTCTGCTATTTTTAATTGAACGCACACACGCACACACAGAGACACACATATATATATGTGTATATATGGCTTTTCTAAAAATAAAAGCCTTTGCCTGTGTTCCCATGGGAAGATTTGGGGAGAAGAGGGAGCCAAAGTTGTTGCAAGACTTTTTCTGGAGCAGATGCTAGAGCAGGGGCAGGAAGGCAGGGACAAGCCACAGCAGGTAAGGGACACATCTGAAAGGCCAAAGGACAGCTGATCCCAGAGCAGTTCAGGCTGCACCTGAGCAAAGAGGCCAGGAGAACAAGGGGAAAGGTCACATCTGTGTCCCCCAGAACAGGCAGTGGTGAGAATGTGGGCCAAAGATTTTTGCAGGACAGGTTAGGAAAGCCCCAGCCATAGGGGGCCAGTGAGGAGTGTCAGATCACAGAGCCACTCAAAGGTGCCTGATATTACACCATGCTTGTGTAATCTGCCTGATCCATGTCCCTCCAGCAACAGGAGGTAGGGAGGATGCTGGGGAGAGCATCACCTGGCACGGGGCAGCTCCCAGGCCCCTGCAGAGCTTGGGCTGGGTCAGCATCAGCACCTCCCTGCATCCCCAGCTGCCATGACGTGGCACTGGCTCACAACTGGGCCATGAAAATACTCTCCACTGCCCTCACTGTGTCCTCCAAGGTGCTCAACCTGTCTGCCACATCCCCTGGGACTGGTTGGGGCAGAAAGCAGGTGAGAAATGTAAACTGGGAGTGAGTGTGTGCATGGGAGTGTCCTTTGGAGTGTCCTAAACACAGTGGGGAGCACAATCAATAATCCTAGATTCTCCCAATTAAAAAAAAAAAAAAAAAAAGAAGAGAAAAAAAGAAAAGCTGTATTTTCCCTTCCTCTAGCTGTTTGAAATCCTTTTTTCTTCCCATTGAGTGGAGGACACCCTTCCAGAGCACTTGAGGAGGAGGAGCCCCCATGTTCCCCTGCCCCTGCAGCCTTGCTCACATGCTCAGATATTTGCCTGCTCTAAAATCCATTTGCTCTGTAAATAAACTTGCTTCCCTCCCTGCCAGAAAACTCCCCCTGGGCAGCCAATGCCGGGAGGAGTCACACCAGACCTTTCCACTGCACGTTTGAACCTGGACATTGGGACAAAACCAGGCACAGTCCAAATGCCAGCACAGGCAGTGGGTGCCGGTGCCAGCCCCCACTCCCAGGGGTGCTGGGTGCAGCCATGCGGCTTTGTGGGAGGGCAGTGGCTGGAAGCCAGGCTGAAGCGGAGCAGAGGCAACTCCTTTCTGTGGTTGAAGAGGGATTTTTAGCTGGGTTTCTAGAGCTCACATCACCCTGTGTGCACCTGGACATCCATTCATTTCCATGCCGTTTTCTCATCCTGTACAATGCAGGGAGCAGGGTCTGGATTGCTTTGGTGGTGCTTTGGGATGTGCAGGATGCGCAGCTTCCCCAGAGGGACTGCCCCTCTGTGGTTCAGTGCCATGTGGCAGGGACAGGGTATAGACCAAGTGTGAGGCTACTCGTCAGAGGCTTGTCCTGTGCCTTGGTGTCCCATGTGCACCCAAGTCTCTTGCTTCAATCCCCAGGGCAGCTGGATAACCTGGATGTCACCCCTAGGGCACCAAAGGTGGGAATGGCCCTAAGAACAACAGCGGCTACTTTGCCACAGCTTGGGTGGCTGTGCTGTGCCCTGAGCATCTGCTCCCTGGGAGAGATAAGGCTCTTCCACTGCTGATGCTCCTGTTCTGACTCCTGCCAGAGCTGGGACACAAGAGGAGGGTTTGGTGGCAGCTGTGGGGGTGTTCTCAGCAACCAGCAGCGATAGTGCCAGGCTGTGCAAAGCAGAGAGGTGCTCACCACGCTCCGCACTGCCATGGAGTTGCTTCTGGAGCCATGTGGAAAGAGGGTCTGAGAAACAGGCCTGAGCTGAGGTGGGAGCACACCGGGAGACCGGCTGTCTCCGCAAGGGGATGCTGCTGCCCACTGCTGCCTTTTCCTCTGGCACAGCAGTGGGCTCACCCCTCTCTCTTGTCTTCTCTTCTCTGTGCAGTATGAGGTGTCTGGCGAGGAGCACCTCTACTCTGACTTCCCAGAGATCGATCTGTCTCAGCTGGATGCCAGCGACTTCGACTCGGCCAGCTGCTTCAGCGAGCTGCAGTGGTGTGGGGAGCACTCAGAGACAGACTCCAGCCAGTACAGCACTGATGACTCCGAGCTTTTCCAGGTACCCCCATCCTCCTGGCACAGGGCACCTGAGGATGGAGGCAGGGGTAGAAGGGAGGGAGGGAGGAGGGAACACGCACAACTATTAATATCTCCTCCCCAGCTGATTAGTGCTCCATTAATTTGTTCACCAGCTCTAAATGGGGCAAGCGGAGTAAGGCTAATGAGAAGGTGGAGGAGCAGAGGAGGCTGCTGAGCCAGCCCTCCTGTGATGTATTATTCACAGGGAATTACAGCCGGGGTGCAGTGCATCCTGTTCGATTCCCAGAAAGGCAGGATGTGCCAGGGCAGCAGTGCGGGGGGTCTCAGCACTGTGGTGTGGGGCACGATTATTCCTTTCTGAGGAGCAAAAAGCAGCCCCTCCCACACTGGCTTCCCAGCTTTGGCAGCCCCCTCTGTTTGGGGCTGGGGTCCCTTTGGCAGAGGTGGCTGGTTTCCCTCCTCAGCTTTGTGCTGGGACGGATCCATGACTGTGCCAGCACAGACTGCGCAGTACAAAGCGGTGCTGGGATAGAGTGTGCTCCTGGGCACAGGCAGGGCTGGTCCATGACCCTCAGCACTGTTCCTGTCTCTCCCTGGAGAAGAGCTGAGCATCTCATGGAGCTGTGGGACCGGGGCAGGGCTGTGAGCACAGAGGCAGGTTGGGGACAGGGAGCTGTGGTAGCTGCCTGAGGACCAGGCACTTTGCCTTTCTCACCTTTCCCAAAGCCCACTCACCTTTCCCAAAGCTCATGCCGTGCCCTGCATGTGCCTGTCCTTGAAGGCAGGAGTTTCTCTGCCCTCCTGAGCAGCACTCAGGCCCTTAACCCTCGGAAAAAGAGGTTGTGACCCACGGGTGCCAGCTAGTCACCAATTCTGGGTTACATTTTGGGAGGGAGCAGGATATATATTTAAACAAGGGGAACAAAACCCAAAAGGCCTCGATATTTTCTAACCTGGCCATAATAACAACCCTTTGGCTTTTATGCTGTGCTGATGCTGTGCTTGAAAATGGTCCAGTCCAGCTGAGGGACCTTCATCACGAGATGCATATTTTCCGCTGAACTTCCTGGGGAAAAGATAAACAGAAAAGAAATGCGAAAGACAGGCCCATTAGGAGCAGTGGAGTATGATGAAATGTATCCCACTGAACTTGTATGCACAGCACTCTCGTGCCAATAACAGGAGGCAAAGAAACAGAGCCAAAAATGGAGCATCCTGCTGCCTTTCCCTGGAGCCTGCTCTAGTAACTGCGAGCAAGGTTAGGGCATGGAACAAAAGATATTTAATTTTCAAACAAGATGAGAGAAACACAGGAGGGTGTGTGCAGGCAACAGTCCTGCTTGCGAGCCTCAATTTACCCCTGTGCTAATTTTATCACTGATGGTAGCCTGCTTCTTGTTGGACATGGTTTACATTCAGAATATGATGGAGGAGGACCCTAAAGAAGGAACTCCTGACTCACTCCAGCCGTTCCTCAGCTTCTGCATCCTCTTCTGGGATTCTGCAGTGTATTGCCAGACTGGAAGGGAACTCGTGGGGCTGTGTGGGACTGGGATGGCACTGGGAAGGCTGGAGGTGCATCAGCCAAGCCAAAACCCAGGTGGAAAGAGGGACCTGAGGGGTCAGGTCGGGGCAGTGGGAACAGAGAAGGCAGGAGCAGCCCCTGGTCGTGCCTGGCCTGGTGCAGCCCCAGACACTCACAAATCTCCCATCAGCATTCTCAGATCATTCTGTTCACCCAAAAAATAGATCAGAGGAGCTGTAATGCAAGGCCCATCTTGCTCTGTGGGCTATGTTCTCTGGACAGGGTCCCTCACAGAGCACTGGATGCAGCCAGCTTTAAGTATGAAGGCTGAGAGCTTCTGTTGAGCTGGAGGTGCCTGCACTTGGGGGCTTTTAGTGAAAATAAAACCCTTACTGTTACTGGCCAAAGCTGTGGTATTTGGTCAGCAGTGCAGCCAAGGGCTGAGCTTCCCTTGTGCCCTCCTGGGGGGCCATGCCCTCTTGTCCACTGGGCAGCCCTGGGCTGAGCTCACAGCTCCTCATGTTTCCTCTGCCTCCCCAGTCAGGAGAGCTGCAGACTAACCAGCCGTGCTCTCTCAGGCCTAGCCAGCCCCACGGAGGGCAGGGGGCTGTGTCTGCCCCCTACCTGGGCTCCCATCCCAGCTGGGACAGCCTGTGCCATGGGCACTTGCAGCCCAGAGTGGGAGAATTTGGGCAAGGAGCCTTTTGATCACAGATCCTTTATCTGCTGCTGTTTGCCTGATGGTGGGGTGGAGACAACTGTTGGGAGAGAAGATGCTCTGATTCATTATATTCCTGCTGGGGGTGCAGGTGGACAGATTGATGCTCCTTTTCCAGTTGGGTCTCTTCTCCTCATCCCATCCTAGTGCTGTGCTGGGGAAAAGTTGTTCTTCCGGGTCACTGGGAAGTGGGAGCTGGTCAGTGGGAGCTGGCATGGCACCGCTGGTCCCTCTCCGCCAACCCAGCATCCCACAGACCCTCTGCCCAGCCTAACTCCCTCTCTCTTCTCTGCCTGCTCCTTTCAGATAATAGACAGCGAGAACGAAGCGCTGCTGGCAGCCCTCACCGAGACACTGGATGATATACAGGGAGATGACATGGGCCTGGCTGCCTTCCGAACTATGGAAGAGGGGGACACGCTCAACCATGCCTACACCTCACCTGCCCCCTCCCCCAAACCCACCGCCCCGGTCACGGGGGGGCCGCCCCCGGCCCCCGAGTTTGATGAGCTGTCTCTAGTAAGAACCCACTTCCTACTGTTTAAGGTGGATTTGGATGAGCCCCTGATAAGCCGGCTGCATGGGTATGATAGGAAGCAAAGGTCTGAATTTTTTCATTCTAGGCTTAAAACTCTCTTTAACCGTCAATACCAAAGCATATACTTGTATTGTATACGTATACATGTTCTGCATCATTGCTGTCACCTCCATCACCATCCTCACGGGAACAAGCTGTGTGTATACAAATATATATATGAACGGGGTGGGGGCGGGTGTCAAAGGGGTGGGGGCTGCTTTGGCAAGACCCACACTTGCTTTTAATTGGACATGCAGATCTGGGGCTGCCTGGGGATCTCTCTGGCTCATCCCAGCCCCCTGTCCATGGGCAACAGTAGCTGTTCCCACCCGGCTCTGCCCCGGGCCGAGCTCCCTGCTGCTCTCACAAGAGGCACAGAGGGGCTTGGCCCGGGTGTCATCCTGTGCCCTCAGCTTTGAGCAGGAGGGTTTGACCCTCCCTGTGCCTTCAACTAAAACCCTTCAGGGCTGTGCGGTCTCCAGTCCCTACAGATTTGGTGACTGGAGCATCTGTTTTGGTTCTCTGCCATACTGGGGCTCCAGCCCCGCTGCCCAGGACTAACTGGCAGCATTTACTGCCATCCCCAAGAGATCCTCTAGGACAGGGCACCCAGCCTGCTCTCTCCTGAGGCTCACAGTCCCCCCCAGGGACTTCCAACCTAGTTCCGGGGTCTCCCCAAAAACCCAAAAGGGGAGGAGTGACATCCAGTGGTGACAGCGTGCATTTCCACCACCCACGCCCCTGCGCAGGGGTATATATCACACACGATATGTATGTGTATATATAGGATGTATACGTTGCAGGGGTGGGGGGGAAAGGGTGCTGGTTGCTTCCACCAACAGGAGCTGCACACCTAAAGCTGTGGGTGCCCTGGTTGACATTTCCGGGCAGACCCTGACCTGGGCACCGCCTGTTTCTATCACCCCTTAAGCCCCCCAGGGCTCTGTGCCCACCGACCAGCACGGGAGCCCCAGATCTGTCTCCTCCGTGCAGTCCCCCAGTGCCTACGCAGTCGTCTTGCTGTTGAGCTGTTGTCGCCTTTGGTTGTTAGCGCGACATGGGTGGAATATGAAATGCTGTTGCTGGGTGTGGGGTTGGTGTTTTTCCTCCCCCTAAGCAAAACTGGGTTTGAGTAGAAGAAAATTGTTATGCTGACCTGGTGGTGACCACAGGAAAACCTGGTGGGTTGACCCAGGGAAAACCCCATTCCCGCTGCCCATGGGCTTTGGGAAGATTCTTGACGTGTCCCACGGGGGTTTGCATCTGCAACATGCCTTGAAAGCTCATTAATGAGTCCAGACCTTCTCTGGATGTTTCAGCTAAATGAGCCTTGCATGGGGACATGAGTGAGTTGTCCAAACCCGTCACATCAGCATAAAGGCTCTCTCACCTAAGGGCAGAACTGATGGATGCTATAGGAGCTCCTGGGTGTCTGACAGGAGTGGGGTTGCTCCTGGGAAGTAAATTCCCTCATGTCCACACTGCCCTGACCTGCTTGAGGGTCCCTGGAGACATGGGTGAATGCTGTGGAGACAGCTCTGACCCCCTCAGGGCTGCACGTGGCCAGGCACCTGCCCCCACAGCCATGGGGTGGTGGGAAATCCCTCCCTGCCTTAGATTTTTCCTGCCCCATTTTTGGGTTGGGTGCTCAGTGGCGGATGTGCCCAACGCACACGCGAGCCAAAGGGCTGCAGCCCTGCTGGCGCTTTCTCTTGCCCTCACTGTGATGCCGACCCTTTTCTTGCCACTTCTCTTTGCAGCTGAAGAAGTTGCTCCTCTCTCCATCACATGTGCCTCCGAGCTGTGATGCTCAGCGGGATGGAAGTGCCCGGCGCCCGGGGACCCCAAAATCCCGACCAGCACGGCCCTGCACAAAGGTACTTCCTCGGTGGGCAGAGCTCAAGCCTGTGCAGTGCCCACCTCTGGGAGCTGTCCTAAAGGAGGGCACTGAAGGATGGTGTCGGAGAGCATGAGCAGCTCTGAGCTGGGCAAAGGGCTGGGGACAAGTAGGGACCATCACCTGCAGCGTTCCCATCCCTGTCTGTGCAGGGGCTGCAGTCCAGACTTAGCAAAACTTGACTTTTCCTGGGCTGAGGACTGCCTCAATCTCATTTGGACTCAGTGTGGTTCAGGCTCTTCCAGCTTCCCCAAGTGCCGATTTGTGAAAGCCCCCCTTCCTGCTGACTCCTGGCCCAAGCCAGTGGTCATGAGCCAGGAGAGCTGCATGCCACGTTGCAGAGCCCACCCCTCACTTAAGCTGATCTAAAACCCAGCAGAACTTGCCATCAAAGATTTTTCTGCTTTGCTAATGGTAACTGTGCAGTGCATTAGGCCTGGCAATTAGATTGCCTGGGAAGAGCCCCAAATCCCTCCCAAGAAGAAGGAGCATCACTGTGTGCAGGGGGACAGCACTTGGGGCAGGGGGCTGACCCCCAGGCAGATTGGGGTGCTGCTGAGCCAGAACTGGGAGGGTTTGAGGATGCAAAGTGCCTCCGTCAGCTTGGAGGGGTTCTCCCCCCATGCCAGGTACTTGTGTCAGGTCGTGGCTGTGGGGCTTGGGGCTGATTTTCTCCTCTCTCGTCTCCAAAGGTGGAGGGTCCCCGGGACAGGAGGGCGAGTGTCCCGCAGGCACAGAGCCGCAGTTGCACTGAGCTGCACCGGCACCTCACCTCCGCCACCCCTGGCTCCCAGACCAAAGCCTCCCAGGCAGCTGAGCAGTGTCCCAGCGGTGGCCACCACCTGTCCCCGGGAGACTGCGCCCATCCCGAGGATGACAGTGACTCCAGCGAGGACTCGCTGAGCTCGGGCGGCTCGGTGACGCCCCTCTCCTCAGCAGAGGATGGCTCCGGCAGCCAGTTCTCCTGCGAGGGGGAGATGCACTCCGTGGTGGAGCTCATCCGCTACATGCACACCTACTGCCTGCCCCCGCGGAAGCTGCCCGCCCGTGACGCCCACGATGCCAAGCCCCAGCCCTGCAGCAGCCCCTTCAAGAGAGCCAAACCGGACTGTCCCTCCCAGCCAGGCCCCCCCGGCAGCACCCAGAGGCGGCCAGGCTGTGCCTGGCAGGCAGCCGGGAACTGCAAGAAGCCTGGAGCATCCTTCTCCATCCTGAAGGAGCTGCTGGCGCGGGACCTGTTGTGTGACGTGAGCAAGCCATACCGCCTGGGCAAGCCTGTGTACGCTGCCCTGGCACGGCCGCCTGGCTCCTGCTCCCCTGTGCCGCCGGCCCAGGACGGGGAGGATGCCAGTGGGACTTGCATCTCCAGAGTGAAAACGGAGAAGGGTGAGCCACAGCAGAGCAGCGGGGCCAAGGCAGAGGCACCGCGGGAGCTGGGTGGCCACGAGGACGATGCTGGGAAGCAAGAGGGCACCCCAGGCACAGCCGTGGGGAAAGTGGCCCGCAAGCAGGACAATACTGTTTACGCTGTCCGCCGGTCCAAGAGACTCAACCCCGAGCTTGAGCACTGGCTCTCCTTCCTTAATGAGCCACCCCCTGAGCCCTCTGGCCCCCTTGCCTGCAGAGAGGCTGCACCATGCCCAGTGCTGGAGGGCTTCTCTGCCGAAGAGCCTGCAGCCGAAGTGGAGGTAGGGGGCACAGCACCATCGGTGGAGCCCCAGCCCCTCTCCCTGGGTTCCTCAGTGGATGGAGAGGTGGGAAACGGGGCTGAGAGCCGGCGCTGTGCCCTCCTGGAGCAAACAGGTGAGGGGGGGACCATGGGCTATCACTCTGCTCACCCTTCACCAGTGCATCCATGCTGCCTGTGCCATCCCTGCTGCCAGGCACCGAGCAGTCAGCTGGCAGTAAAGCTGTGAGCAGGCCCAAGTACAGCCCCATGGGCTGGCTGGCTTTGGGGTCCCATGCGTGGGGAGCTGGGGGCCTGTTCTGATTTTGGGGTGCTTTCAATCCATGGGGACCTCCTGCTCCAGTTTCCCCATCCTTCTGAGGAGATGAAGGAGTTGGTGTAGTGCTCACCCAAGCAGGGACCAGGCTGCCTCATCCCTCCTGGTCCCTCTTGCCCATGGACTCACTGTGCCTGGGCTCTGGGGTTCACCTGCAGTGGTGCCCCAAAGCCACAGCTGTCTGCAAGTGATTCATGAGCATGAACGGCTCAGCCCTGGCAGCATGAGCCCTCTGTCTTTAGCTGGGCAAAGCCTCCAGTGCCCAACCCCTGCCAGACCTCAGGCGCTGCAGGGAGTACAGCTCCACTGGTAACCTGCTTCTCTCTTGCCTTTCAGAAACACCCAGGTGTCTCACGCTGTCCTTGTCGCAAACGTAAGTGCACGTGGGGTTGAGGGAACTCCACTGGGGCTGGAAACCACCTGCTGGGCCAAGGCTCTGCAGCAAGCACTTGAAGCTGCTTTTGCAGAGCAGACTGAGCCATGCAGCTGGGCTGTGGGGAGCCATGGCCATTGCCTGGGTGCAAGGAGCTGTGAGAGCTCTGGACTGAGGGCAGGGCACTTCTGTGTGTGCCCCAGAGCTCCTGTCTAGATGGGGAGGGCACACTGCTCAGCCTGCTGCCCTTGGACCCCTCTATCAGGCACTAGCCTTAGTGAGAGGGCTTACCTGCAAGCAGTGTTTTCTCAGCCTCCTTTTGGGTTTTGAGACTGGGGTTCAGCTAAACACTTCCTCCCTCCTGATTTTCTGCTCTTCTCCAGTGACCCAGCCTTTGGGAAGAGAAACTTTGAGCCAATGCTGACTGTGGAGCTGTGTGGGACAGCAGGTAGTACAGGCTTTTAAGTTTGTTGTTTTGCAAAAATTCTCCCTGGGAGAGGGCATATTTACCCTAAGTTCAGTCTGGAGTCATCAGCTCCAGCCCACCCAGACAAGGGGGCAGATTCTTCCCCTTTGCACTGCAAACACAGGAGACTCCCTGTGCACTGCCACATCTGAGCATCGTGAGTGGGAGGATGTGTTTGGGTGGGATCAGCTGTTCAGGGGGCCCCTGGATGAGCCAGGAGGGAAGGGAGAGTCCTCTGGTCCTTGCTGGGATCAGGCATCCTTCTTCTTCCCCAAGTGCCACTGGATGGATGAAGCTGTGGGGCTGAGCAGCCTCCTCCCCTGCAATACATGGTGCAGCACTGGGGTGGGACAGGGCAGGATGGTGGGGGCAGAGCTGACTCCTGCCCTTTGTTTGGGGGGGGTTCAGGTCTCACACCGCCCACCACTCCACCATACAAGCCTGCTGAGGAGGACCTGTACAAGCCAGACATCCCCCAGGAGCCAGGGAAGGAGGACGGGATGGCCCCCAGTCCTGGGGGCACAGGGGACGTGGCAGCCTCCCGGAAAGCCCCCAGGAAGCACCCCGAGAGGACGGAGCTCTTTGCCCACCTGAGCCGAGCTGCTGCCACACGCCCCACACTCCCCGAGCAGCAGGGCCTGCTCAAGCGGCCCTTCTCCCGCTCCTTCGGGGACCACGACTACTGCCAGGTGCTGAAACCCGAGGCCACCCTGCAGAGGAAGGTGCTCAAGTCGTGGGAGCCCACAAGCCAGGTGGAGATGGAGCACAAGAGGAGGGTCCCGGCCGCCCACTACCAGGGACTGGGCCTTGGCAAGGAGGCGGGCGGAGAGATGCTGTGGAAGGACGGCGTCAAGCAGCTGAGAGACCAGGAGATCAGAGCCAGCTTAACAAAGCACTTTGGCTTCCTGGACAGTGCTCTCGACGACGAGGACATGGTCTTCTGCAAGACCCCCGAGTATGACACTGTCTTTGAAGACAGCTGCAGTGAGAGTGGCTCCCCCGTGGAGGAGGAGGATGAGGAGGAAGAGGAGGAAGAGGAGGAGCATGGCAACACCAAGCTGTGCCTGCGGAGAAACCCCCTTTCCAGGACCAGTTTGCATTACTGTTCCCGGAGCAGGTCCAGCTCGGGGTCTTCCTGCTGCCGGTCGCGATCACCTGCCAGCAGACGCACCTTCAGGTACAGGGGGCATGGGAACCTCGGGATCATTCTTGCCCCTGTATTTTTGCAGGGTGGTGCAGGGCAGCCTCAGTCCTCTCTGCTCTGCTGGTACAAGTAGTAAAAATGCTAATTAATGAAAGAAAAGACTTAAAAATAATTGGTTCTACATCAGCCACTGCTGCAAACATCAGGCATGACCAAAGGAAGCAGCAGCGGGGTCAAGCAGCCAAGGATTTCCATGGCTGACAGGGCATGGGCAGGGTCCTGATTTGGGCCTGGGAAGGGGTGAGTGCCAGCTGGAGTGTCCTTTCCAGTGTTTCCAGACCCCCCTCTCTCCTTGGCTGCCAGTGCTCCGGAGTGTCCATCTGCTGCTGCAGCCACTACATGCTTTCGCTTATCACTTTCCCCACCAGCTGCCCCTGTCACGGGCTGATCTCCTCTCCCTCGCTTCCCAGGTGTGAGAACGGCGAGCAGTGCCAGGGCGGGAACGGGCACTGGGGCCAGCTGGAGAAGAGACGGGAAAAGGCCATCGTAAGTGAGGGAACCCCACACAGGGACAAAGCAATCCCCAGCCCTAGGTTCATCTCTCGCTCCAGAAAAGCAGCAGTGGAGCCCATGAGCCCTGGCTTCAGCATCCCTTGGTGCGAGGCCAATGTTAAACAAGGACATGGGGGTGGGGGAGGGAGAGAAAAACCCAACCTGGAGCGGAAGCCACCAGCAATTGGCAACACATGGAGTCCTTGGCACAGAAATGCCCAGAACATCCTACGCTGGTGCTTCAGCGCAGTTGGCATCGGCACTTTGGGGGGTGAGCTGGGGAATCCCTGGAGCTGCTCAGTCATTACAGATGTGGCTCTGCTGCATCCTCAGGCACCAGGAACCCAGCCTGTGTCCACGGATGGGAGCTGGGAGAGGGGTGGGGATGTGCGGAATGCTCCATACTGTTGTGCACACACAGAGTGCACGCACACACACACATGCCACTTTGGCATTTTTTCCTGCAATGTAATTGGATTTTGCCCCTAGCAGTTCTTGGGAATATTTCCCACATCGTCTTCAGGAAAAGCTGAAAGACCTTTAAGAATGCAGAGGAATTTTAATGGAGAAGAAGGGGGTGGCAGATGCTCCAGCCTGGCTATGGCTGCTCCTTGCAGCAGTGGTGTCCTGGAGGTGACACCATGAACTGGCTGAAGTGGAAACAGCCAGGTCCTGAAGATGTCAGGACATACCCATACAGTGTATCCCAGTGCTGGCTTATAGGGGCTTCTCAACAGCCCCACATTTCCAGCAGCCATCAGCAGCACAGAGCTTGAAATCTTTCACTTGCCTTGCCAGGGGGAAGGCCGGGTTGTGTACATCAGAAACCTCTCCAGCAGCATGAGCTCCAGCGAACTGAAGAAACGCTTTGAGGTGTTTGGTGAAATCGTGGAGTGTCAGGTCCTGTCCAGGACTAACAGGTGGGTGGGCAGTGAGCTGTGGCCCAGGACTCCAGCAGCTACAGGCAGCTCCTCTGCCCAAGCCCCATCAGCACTGCCAGGAGGTGCCACACCAACCCCCTCAGTCAGCTGAGCCCATGGTCTCTGTGCTTTTGGCAAGGAGATGCAGTGTGTCCACTGATCCAAGGGCATGGGGAGGTTTGCTGGGATGGAGGGACAGTGGGATGAAGGGACAGGGGCAGAGTGCGGGGCAGAACTGCACCAGAAGGGCTGCAGGGCCCGTCACATCTTGAATTCTTTCTCTGGTTGCTCAGGGGGGATAAATACGGCTTCATCACCTACCGGTATTCAGAGCATGCCGCCTTATCTCTGAAGAACGGCCCCTCGCTAAGGAAGAGGAACGAGCCTTCCTTCCAGCTCAGCTCTGGTGGCCTCGGGCGCTTCTTCTGGACCAGATATGCTGACTTGGGTAAGAAAGCAGCTGTCTCTTTATCAGCACAGAGCTGTAATGGCACACTGCACTGCTGAGCCCTGGTTGCACAAGGATCCCAAACACGTTTAGAGCCCGCAGGAAAAGCCCACTGGCTTTCCTGTGGCTCACATAGCTGTTCTTTGCTCAGTCAGGTGGCTTGGGAAGCTGGGGAGAGAAAGAAGAGCAATTGGCATGGGGCCCGAGGGTGTGTTGGCTGCAAAATGTAGCATCACACCCCAGGGCTGCTGGGTCTCAGCTGACCACAGCCCATCCTGTCTCTGCTGCATTTCTGCACAGCTCTGGAGGCTTTCCAGCAGAAAACTCCCATCCCAGTTGTCAGAGAAAGCAGTCAGCAGCATTTCATTAGCCCAAGAGGTGATCTGGGTGGTTTGCTGCTCTGCAGGACAGATTCACCACACTGCACATGCACTTTTGAGCCACACTGATGGCACTGAAATGTGCTGTGGTCGCATTAACCCTTTCAGTACTGTCTGAGCTTTGGAAAGGCCTCCTGCTTTAATCAGTGACCATGTCACCCAGGGTCTCACTGGACTCCATCCCTCCCTGGGCTATAGGGCTACAGCCTGATCTGAGGGGCAGGAGCCAAACCCTGAAAGATGTCCCAGGCTTCTCCCAGCCCTCCTCGCTCTGGTCTTCAGGTGTTTCACCAACACTGCATGTTTATTTCCATACTCTGTAGGGGCTGAAGGGTTCTAGGATCCCACTTAATGAGTGAGAGACTGAGGCCCAGAAAATAAAACCCCAAGTCTTATCTCCAGACACCCAGCCTGACACAAGCACTGACCAATCTATTAGCACCTTGCAGCATCTCCTCTGCTCAGAGCAGCTATCCCTCCGACTTCGTTTGTGGGCACAAATGCCTGTTACTCATCTAAATAAGTCCCAGAGCCTCTCATTTTGGGCACAGAGCAGTTAGGAAGTAGATAGCAGCCCATGATGAAGATGTTGAGTGTGCAGTTCTTTGGGAATGAAGGCCAGAGATGCCCCCCAGCCTAGGAGAAGCCCCCTCAGTGCTCCTCACCTGCTGATTGCTGCAGAGCCACCAGTCACCTTCTTCCTGCACAGCTCAGCTTGTTCCTAAACTCCTGCTTGTCCTGGTACAGGATGAGATGCAGAGCCCACAGGCTGAGGTGAAATGCAACAATGCCATTCAAAAATATACACTTAAAATGTTAAGCTGCTGTTAAATTAAGCAGCCTTATTTGTGGCATATGGTGAATTCCCCAGGCTTTCCAGTGGCATCGTGTGTTCAGCTTCTGGCAGAGGGCTGGGAGTGGGGCAGGCAGACCATCCCTTCCCCACAACCTGTTTCAGCACCTCCAAGTTTGGCTACATCTGGCAGATTCTTGCACACCTGGAAAACAAGTATCAGTGCTGTGTGACCTGCCCACTCCCTGACCTGGCTGCCTTTTGTCCCTGCCATTCCCAGATTGCGGCACGGAGGAATCCTCCCCAGCTCCAGTGAAAAGCAAGTACGAGACCATGGATTTCGACAGCTTGCTGCAGGAGGCCCAGCTAAGCCTGCATCGGTAACAGCCTTAACCTTGGAGGAATACCTCAATACCTCAGTCAAGGCACTTCCAATATGTTTACGTTTTCAAAGAAATTATTCAGTCTATGGAGAGCGAGAGAGAGCGAGAGCACGCACGCGCGAGAGAGAGACTGCTGTCCCTTCTGATCGATGTTTACATTGAACAAAGCTGCTTCTGTCTGTGAGTCCCCATGGTGTTGATGTCTCACTGCCACACGTTAGTCCCTCTGCTTCTGACTGGTTGTTTTAGGGTGAGCCTAGGAGCCCCCCGGCCCCTCTTCCCCCTCCCAGCCCTCCCCGTGCTCCCGCTGTGGAGTTGCAGCTGTGTTCACCATACCATTTTTTTGTCTGTAGTGTGTGATGATGAAATTGTTAATTGTGAATAGAATCAGGATTATAAACTAATTTTTAATAGAAGAGAAAAAAAAGTATATACTTAAAAAAATGTATTTATGGCTCAGATGTACTGTAATTCAGATTTATTGTACCGCTTCCTTGATTTTTAACTATGCACTGTAATGAGGCACTTGCCACTCAGCAAATGGGGGGTCAGAGCAGAGTCACAGAGACGACATTCACCCACCTCCCCCTCTGGCAAACCGGGGTGCTCAGTGGTCGTGCTGGGGTCACCCACTTTGCTGTCAAAGCCATCCTTGCTCACGTGGCCCGAGCCCCCCCAGCAGCACCCAGGTGCTGAGCTGGGTCCTGGTGTGTGATGGAGGCAGGGCCAGGCAGCTTTGCAGGCAGCAAGGAGAGGGGTGGTGGAAGGATGCACTACTTCTAGCCAGCACTGCTCCAGCCCTCTGCTGCCTTTGGAGCCAGGAGAGGGGTTGGAGAGGATGGAGCCAGACAGGCTTGATCTGGCAGGCCCTGGGGTTGGATATCTCCAGGTCAGTATGAGGGAGCTGGCTTCTCTCCAGCTCCTTGGATGGCTGAGAGACTGGCTGGGCCAAGTGGTTTGCTCTGCACTCACTTCCAGCCCCTGCAAAGCAAGTGGGGTGAGAAGACCCATCTGTGATTCCTGCTGGGCAGCCAGCCCAAAATCCAGAGAGGAGGGAGAGGGCACAGCACTGTGCGGAATGTCTGCCCACCCAACACCCTGCCCTCGCTCCGCCCAGTACCTGATAAGCCATACACTTCCCCGGCACCCACTCGGTACCCAGGATCCGTCCCCATGCCCCCCAGTGCCCCGTGGCACGTTCGCCTGCTCTGCCTCTGGCCAGGGGCCCTCAGGGCTGGATTTAAGGAATGCTCAAGCATCAAGTTTGCTTGCAGACTTGCCCTCCATCTCTGGGTGAGGTGAGATGGGGAGAGAGCCCACCACCAGCTGGAGCAAACCCTACCACCAGCTGGCCAGAGGCACCGTTTTCCTGAGGGAGCGGGAATTTCACTGCTCCTCAAGCCATTGCCATCATCTCCTTTTATTTTTCCTCCCCAGAGACCACTAGAGATTCAGCCATCCTATGTAGATAGAATATTATAGCCTTAACTCTGCCAATAGATAGATTAGAGTCTCCTGGGGTCTCCCCTCAACATGACTTAGGGGGTTTATCTCATTTCCCTGGCGTGGGTGTATCTCATCTTGCAGGGAGAACGACCAAAACCTCTGAAATTGCACAAGGTGCGATGCCAAGAGCCTGAGCCCTGCCGGGATGGCCCCGGGCTCTGGGGCCGTGAATGCAGCTGGTCTCTGGTGGGAGCAGGAACGCCGGCAGCGCTGACACCAGCACAGTTCCCTGGCTATTTCTTTCGGGAAAGCCGTGGTTCTGACAACAACCAGCCTGGCAGCACGAAGGCCCAGAGGCCACCGTTGGGGTCCCCAACCCGCTACCAGTGACGATCGCTGCCAGGGAACAGTCCTTGTGCCATTTCAGCCTCACAGCAAGGTTTGGTGTCTCTCCTGCCACGAAATCCCCCCCACTTCTCATCCCACCTTAGTGAACACGAGCAGCTCTGGCCGAGACTGAGCATCTGCTATTGGCAATTGCCTCATTGTAGCTTTGCCTTTTTCTGTCCTAGTATTTCCTCACGATGATGATGTTTACATGTGATTGCTATAGAGCTTATGTAGAATGTATATAGCGACACATTTAGGGTGGGTAGTACTGTCCTGTGCTGTGCTGATGTTTTTCAGAAAACGATCAATCCAAAAACAAAAAAACAAACAAAAAACCGAAAAAACAAACACAAAAAAAAGCTAAGTAAGTGGAATTCTTCCATCTCCCACTCAGCTGGGGACACCCATGGCTGGGCCCCGCTGGGGATGCATCAAGCGTGGTGGAGGGGAAGGGTTAGTGCAGAGCTCAGGGGGCCTCCAGCCTGCTCCCGGGGGATCACTCTGTTGCTTCCCAAGCATTGGTTTTGGTATACCCACATACAAAATTTCACATTGTTTTCCTGCAGCTGGGCACCCCAGGTTGGCCCACAGCCCCTGCCCGTGCCCAACTGCTGGATGCTGATGCCAGTGCTTGGGGAGGGGAGGGCTGGTCCTGCACAGAGCTGATCAGTACTGCAGCCGTAGGGTAGGAAGAGATGCAATAAGTGGTCTTTGAGGTGCCTGAAGCCTATAAGTGGGGTTG
This sequence comes from Acropternis orthonyx, assembly GCA_035583155.1. Classification (NCBI taxonomy): domain Eukaryota; kingdom Metazoa; phylum Chordata; class Aves; order Passeriformes; family Rhinocryptidae; genus Acropternis; species Acropternis orthonyx. Next base: position 16,838,670 of record JAWWEU010000029.1, read on the forward strand.
GGTTTTTATTTTTTGTTTGGGTTTCTACTTTTTTTCGTTACATTGGGATGGTATGTTTACCCTCCTCCCCAAGAAATTTTTTCCAGGACTTATGTATATGCTTAGAGCCCCATGGGCTGCCTGTGTGCTGCCTGCCCCGGGGACATGTGCTGCCTGCCCCGGCGGCTTCCTCCAACTTTTGGGACTGGGTGAGAGTGCAGAGAGCAGCTCTGCCAGGTTTAGAGTCCCTCAAGTTGGGCTTGTGGTAAAAACTAAGTTTCCACTTGATTTCTTTCATTTTTTGGTGGTTTTTTTTTTTGTTGTTGTTGTTTTTTTGTTTTCTTTTTTTACTATAAAGATGTCTTTAGCTCACAGTGCTCGAGTCTGCAGGAAAGTGGACTCGGGCATAGGGGCAGGTGAGAGCTCCCTCCCTTAGCAGCCTGTGACTGTTTTGGACGCTGACAGGGAAGTGGGGCAGGAGCAAAGCAGTGCCCAGGCACTGTGTGGGGACAGGCAGACGGTGCTGCCAGGAAAGCCAGAGGCCATCCAGAGCTTTGCAGGTGCTGCCAGGGGAGTGGGGATCCCCCTCTCTTTGCAAGGATTGCCTTTATGTCCCACCCAGCCTGTGGCATCGACGTGGGTGCCTTGGGGTGGGTGCAGCTCGGAGCTGGGCACCCCAAAAAGGGAACTCTCACACCCCAGTCCCCCTGCGAGGGCCGGGGCTGTGGGATGGGTAGGAATGTGGCTTCAAAGAGAAACTGGGAGCAAAAGGGTTTACTTTGGTAGGCAATAAGTCAGGAGGAGATTTATTTTTTTAAAAATATGTAATCACAAAACATCCCCCAGTCGTTTCCTGCAGGTGCTGTGGGGAAACGCTGAATGTGAAGAGTTCCTTGATAAAATGCCCCCTTGCTTGTTTTGCACAGGTTTGCCCCAGAAAAGCTCGTTGTTCAGGGTGGGGTCCTGGGTTTCTGGCTGGAATCCAGTGGGTCCCTGAGGCTCCGCGGGAAGGAGCAAATGTTTCCGAGTGTGTGGGCTGAATGCAGTGGACAATCCCAGGTTTTAGGTTCTATGCTGCCCCAAAGAAAAGGTTTATCCCAATTCCTCAGCGCAGCTGGCTGGGCTGCACGTCTTCAATGAAGCAGCAGCTCAGTCACCATGTTACAGTCCGGAGTGTCTGACTTTTGGTCCATGCAAAGGAGTGTTGCAATGGCAGATCAACACAGTTTTATCCTTGTTTTGGGGGGTTTTATTTTCTTTCTTTCTGGAGGTATGCTGAATCCTGAGACACATCGGTGTTCACAGCTGAACCCGACACAATTCCTGTTGTAAGCACCCTAGTCCATCCCTGACAATCTCAAGCAATATAGAGCCAAATGCAGCCTTGGGGTTTCGTTCCTCTTCCCTCGCCCCCCCTGGGGTCAGGGGCAGCAGCAGCAGCTTGGCTGCAACACAGAGCTGGGGAGGGAGTGTGTGTATGCATGTGAGAAACAGAGAGACCGGTTAAATTGATGCATTTCTTGAGAAAGGTGTAAGAATTTCACCTAAAAAGGGGCACATCTGCTTTGTTATTTATGAAAAAGAAAAAAGCTAAATTCTGTCTTTTTCTTTTTTTTTTTTTTTTTTAAGTAAAAGGACACTGCTCATAATTATTAGGGGCCAATTCTGCCTCCCTCGCTCATGCTGAGGAAGTGCTACTTAGCTGCAATTTTCTACTTGCAGAGTAAGTAAAAGTAGCAGAATTGATCCCTCTGTGATAAAGAATCAAGTTTTTAGTATGTTTTTTTTTTTAATTGGTAGAGGTTTTTTTATATTTCACTTAATTTTTCCCCCAGTTCCTTTTTGTTGTGTCCTTATTTATGTAATATACTTTAACCTTAAAAGATGGCATGGATTCTTATGCCTTTCCTTTATTATTATTGTTATTATTTTTAAAAAAAGAGATTTATTTCTAGTGTGATTTAACTGTCTACCTTCTAAAATGAGAGAACGTTTTCTTGTATTTTTACATTGTCAGATTCTATAGTTTCATAGATAATTTAACCAAATCGCTCAATGTATTCTCTATATCTTATCCAGTGGGTATAAAAGTTCTATTTTAAATTGTGTAAATACTTCAGAACTGGCTTCTTTTTCCAGACTCCCCTGCCGCGGAGTTAATTGTTTACATCAAAAAGACTGTAGAATCTCTACGCTCATGTACTGTAAATAGTGAAGTGATCTGCCTATAAATAAACGATAACATATATACTATAAAGTGGAAAGAAAAAAAAAAAACACAAAAGGAAAAGTTTGTGCTGCTGTATTTTAATTTGTTAGTGCAAGCCTGCTCAGGGAGGCTCTGCTGAAGGTGCTCTCCTGCATCTGCCTGGGCAGTGGGACTGAGGGGGCGTGACTGGGGCCATGGGGGTGGCAGAACCCCCCAGCTTCTTCACACCAATGCCAGGGATGTGGCTCCTGTGGGGGAATATCCCTGTATATTGCTATTTTAAGTGTGGCTTCTGCTAGTTTAACTCTTGCAGAAAAAGCCTGGGCTCTGTATTCTGGACTTTGGAGTGGTGCTGATGCCACAAGACCCATTGCAGAAGAAACCCACCAGACTGGGGGGGTGGGGGCTAAAAATGAAATGGGGCATGCACCTCCAAATTTGCTTGAGTGGGATTAAGAGAGCAAGAAAAAGTGTAGAAAAAGACTCCAGAATGTGATGCAGCAGCCATACAGCTCAGGATGGCACCTGGACAGCCCCTGGGATGCAGGAGAGCAGTCCCCTGGGGGCCAGCCTGCTCTCCCAGAGGCACGGCCACTGTGTCCCAGCACAGAGTGTCCTGGCATCCTGGTCATCATGGGAGCCCAGGCTGTGGAAGCGATGGGATGGAAGGCAGCTGCCCTGGAGCACCTGGCACACAGGAGCCCCGTGCCAGCTGTTGCCCCTGGGAGGGCTTACCAGCTCAGAGAGGTTGCACTGGATTTGATGTGATGTGGCCGAGCGGGAGGATCCCAGCAGCCTGAAAGCAGCAGGTCTGCAAGGTGATGTGCTGTCCCAGCCACTGCTTTTTTTTTTGCCAGAATGCACCAGTTTAGCAGCTCTACACCCGTCTCTCTCCAGCACAGCTGTGGGAGCCCAGTGTGGGTCCTCCAGGCCACCCACAGAGCCAGAACCAGCATCCCACCCCAAACTCAGCCCCTCGTCCCTGCGACTGCTACGCTTTGAGTGGAGAACTGAGGGGAATCTCGTTCCCTGCTGTTTCCAAAACCAGCAGGCTTCATGGCCACCAAACAGGAGTATTTTTTGGAGATCTATCAGGCACAGTGCCAGGACAGATGAGAACATGAACTTGCAGAGGGAAATCGTGGGAAAGCAGCTGATGCAGCTGGTGTCGGGGTGCCAGGGGTGGGTGCATGTGGGAGCAGAGGCGTGGGAGTGAGTTCCCAGGATGGAGCACATGAAGGGAAGGTCTGCAGGGAGAGACCCACAGCTCAGGGTTGTTCTCCCAGGCTGACCTGTGCCACCCAACACTGCATTCCTAGGCAGCTTCCCGGAAAATAAAGGACTGATACTGTTTATCAAGTGTAATTGTTTTTTGAGGATAATTCCTGCAAGCAGACCTAGACACCGAAGGAAGCTGTTGGTGAATGTCAACATCAGTTCAGCAGCTCTGTTAGTCCCAGCAATTACTTCCAACCATTTGGAAAAAAGCCAGTGGGACCGTTTGCACTTTGGCATAATTTAGTGATAAACCAGCTGCTTTTCACACAGACAGGCACTGCTTTTGCAGTAAGGCTGCTCTCTGGCTGCCAGAGGGGAGGGAGGCAGCATTATTTATCTCCTGGGCTAGGCACAGTGTGCCTTGTGGGAGGGGGAAATCAGTCAATCATGAGCTTTTGTGAACAGCGACAGCTTTGGTCACTGCCCTGTGCTGGCTGGCACCTGGCAGGTAGTGTGGGTAGCACGCTCCAGGCTCCTGCTCCCGACCAGTGTGAAATACCTGCTGCTTGGACTTCATTTCACTACCCAGTGAGCTGTCCTTGGCTGCTCTTTGCAGTTTTAGCATCCACCTGTGCCCTGAGCAGTGGCATCCAACACCAAACCCTGCACTGGGCTTAGACAGGGGCAGGAGCTCCCTGCTCCATGACACAGACCTCAGCTTTGGGCCACTCAAGGTCTGTCTAGGAACTGTGGAAGCTGCACTTCAAGTAACGGATGCGTTTGCCCACTCTCAGTGTTTATCAGTCCCAGCTTGTTGTCCAGGTCCATCCAGGTGTCTGCAGGGACGAACAGAGGCAGGTTTGGTTCCTTTGCTCCCTGCCAGCTCAGGGACCTCTGTCCCTGCTGGTCCAGCTGTCCTGGCCTCTCTGCCCACAGCAGCTGCCCCATGCCCACAAGGACTTCTCCCAGTTCTCCTTCCCGCTCCAATTCCTGGCTGCTGCATCCCCGTGTAATCAGGAGTGGCTTATTTGCCCTGTTACCCTTAAAGCAGCCAAGCTCACAGCCCTGAGCTGTTGCATTGACTCTGTCCTATGATGGCCACAGCTTCTCCCAGCGGGGCAGGCGAGATGCTGGAAGCTGGGCGCAGGAGAGGGAAGACCCTCCCTGGCAAAGCAAAGGAGGCAGCAGCTTTTGTAACACAGAGGAAACAACGTGCCCCACTTCACTGTTGCTTTCTGTTTCATTTTCCTGCCCTCAGCCCTATCCCACAGCTCAGGTGCCACAGCCGAGGTGGGTGCTGTGGCCAGGCTGAAGGACGAGCTGACCTGCTCCATCTGCCTGGATATTTACAGGGAGCCTGTGCCCCTTGGGTGCAGTCAGAGCTTTTTCAAGGGGTGCATCCAGGAGGGACAGAGCTGCCAGCAGGGTCCTTCCAGCTGCCCGCTCTGCCATTCCTTCACAGACCCTGCCAGGGAGATGAGGGTCAGCTTCAGACTCCGCAACAGAGTGCGGGGCTTTGGGGATGCTCCTGCTCATCAAGAGGAGGAAAAGCCGGAAGTGAAATTCCACGAGAAGGAGAAAAGGTCAGGCCAGAAAGAGGAGGTGATCCTGTGTGATTTCTGCCTTCAGGAGCCCCAGACAGCTGTGAAGACCTGCATGACCTGCGAAGCCTCCCTGTGCCAAGCCCACCTGAGCAAGCACAGCACAAAGAGCCCCCAGAAGAACCACGTCCTGGTGGAGCCCTGTGGTGCCCAGGTTTGGGCTGAGAGGAAATGCCCCCAGCACGGCAAACTGCTGGAGTGCTACTGCAATAACGACAAGGTCTGCATCTGCATGATGTGCTGTATCCTCAGCTCCCACAAGGAGCACAAGGTCATCACTTTGGAGGAGGCTTTTGGCCAAGCACAGGTAAGAGGCTGTCGGAACAGTGTGACTCAGGCATGGATTACTCTAGGAAAACCACGGGGCTAAAATTGCCATCTTGGGCTTTTATTCTTGGTTTTGCCCCAGATTCCCTCTGGGCTTGCCCCTTGGGATATGAAACAAGATGTTGTAAGCACTTTTTTCACATCCCGAGGGGACAGTTTGGGCAAACTGGTGGGCGAGTGCTCATGGCTATGGTGCATTTGGTGCACTTGCAAGCCAAACATCAGCCTGAGCTGCAGTTATACAAAGAAAATTAATGACAGAGTAACAGAAAGGAAGCTGACAGCATCAGAAGTAGCTTTTTCTGGGGCTATTGTCCATTAATAATTTTCAGTTTCAAATTGTCTTTTTTACACTCATAACTGTGGCTTTTGTTCAGGGATAAAATCTTCCTGTAAGCCTTTCTGTATTGATTCATCCTGAGATTGTTCAGTGAGCAAACCTTTTGCAAGTCTAGCTTAGCCCATGTCTATAAAATTGGTGGTCTCATGCATGTATGTGAGTCTTATCCTGATATCTCTCTCTGGTTGTATTTCTAGGGTGTTTTTCTGGAAATTCTGAAAAAGGTGAAAAAACATGAAGCTGAGCTGGATCGAAGCATAGCAAACCTGCTGACACAAGAGGAGGAAGTAAAGGTTTGTTCCAAGGCCCCATATCACTTCAGGGGTGGTGGCATGCTGGTAACTGATGAGATAAGGTTTTCTTTTGCCCGTCCCTAGACCATAGATTCTGAAGCTTTTTTAGGTCCTGGGTGGTTTTTCATATATTTTTGAGGTTTCTTCTTTGAGGGAGGATGATGAACAACTTTCTTCGGTCTGGGAGGTACATTCTTGGTAAAGCCTGAAAGTTGTTGTTAAGTCCATGCCTCCTGATGAGTGGTTGGTGTGTGGCTATTTTATTTTTCCAGCCTTATTCAATTTTTAGTTACTTCTCTCATCCCAGAAAAGAACAGGCCCTTTTCTGTGTGAAAGCCCATGTGGAAAAGGTCCCTTACAGTCTCTTATAGCTTTGAAAGTATTTTCTTAATAGGCTAAGGAGCGTCGGCAGAGGCAACAGCTGGACAGCCTATTCAGAGAGATGAATATGCAGCTAGAGAACAAAAAAAGTGAGATCCTGAAAGCTATCAGTGACTATGAGGAGAAACAACTTTCTCAGATTCAGATGAAGATAAAGAAATACGAACAGCAGAAGCATTCAGCCAGCCATGATGTTCAGGAGCTGGAGGCTCTGAGAAATCAGAAAGATGCACTTCTTTTCATCAGGGTAACTAACCCTTCCCAGAGGTATGCAGCTCTTGGGCTGGCCTGTGGCTGTGGCTGTGGCTAATTCTACTTTCAAAATGTCTTTGCAGATTTTTACAGCAATTCAAACCAGGTAAGCTCTTCCCGAGGTTGAATATCTTTACTGATGATCTGGACAAGCGGATTGAGTGCAGCCCCAGTAAGTTCACAGATGACACTAAGTTGAGCAGGAATGTTGATCTGCTGGAGGGCAGGAAAGCTCTGCGGAGGGAACAGGACAGGCTGGATCGATGGGCCAAGAACAACCGCAAGATGTTCAATAAGGCAAAATGCCAGGTCCTGCACACGGGTCACAACAACCCCAGCTACAGGCTGGGGGAGGAGTGGCTGGAAAGCTGCCTGGCAGGAAAGGACCTGGGGGTTCTGATCAACAGCGGCTGAACATGAGCCCAGGTGTGCCCAGGTGGGCAAGAAGCCAATGGCATTGTGGTCTGTATCAAAAATAATGTGGCCATCAGGCCCACAGAAGTGATTGTTCCTCTGTGCTGGGCACTGCTGAGGCACTTTGAGTACTGTGTCCAGTTCTGGGCCCCTCAGAGCAAGAAGGACATTGAGGGGCTGGAGTGTATCCAGGGAAGGGCAATGGATCTGGGAAAGGGTCTAGAGAGTCAGTCATGTGAGGAGCGTCTGAGGGAGTTGGAGGGGCTCAGCCTGGAGAAAAGGAGGCTCATGGGGGACCTTCTCACTCTCTACAACTCCCCGATGGTGGCTCCCTGGTGGAGCCAGGTGGGGGTCGGGCTCCTCTCCCAGGGAACAAGGGACAGGACAAGAGCAAACAGCCTCAAGCTGTGCCAGGGATGTTCAGGCTGGACATCAGGAAGAATTTCTTCCATGGAAAGGGTTGTCAGGCTTTGGCAGGGGCTGCCCAGGGAGGTGGTGGAGTCCCCATCCCTGGAGGTGTTCAAGGAATGACTGGACGTGGCACTCAGTGCTCTGGGCTGGCTGACAAGGTGGGGATGGGTCACAGGCTGGGCTTGGTGGTCTCAGAGGTTTTTTCTAGCTGTAATGATTTTATGATTCTATGATTATTTTTCTGCATGTTTTAGGGAACGCAAGTCAGTTCCTAACATGGATTATGTGAACCTGTCAAACTCACCTGCTACTGTGGATGAATCAACAAGAAGCAATGTTCTATGCCTTTTCCAGCAATTCCTCTCAGGCTTGGAGTCCTCACTGCTAGTATCACCTGGTAAGCAATCATTTTGCTATATCAGAAGCATGACAGAGAAGTCAACAAAACATCTTTATGAAAGGGTTTTCTGGTGGTTCTTTGAAGCTCCTCTAGCGATGCAGGAACAAGGTTTTTCTTTGCATTTCCAGGCCAGAAACTTGGGAACTCTGATGCGCAGAGACAGTTCTAAACTGGAGTACCAGAAACTGGATTGTGGGCTGCTGGGATGGCCTCTGTGGAGTATATCACAGCACACTGCCTCTTACTGCAAGAGCTTCTCTCTTATTTGTTCATGATAGAAATACCATTAGGTTGCTCATTTTTGCTCGGCTATATCAAATACTGTGTTGACAGCATGTTATTAAAGTCATTTAGTTTGCAAAACTCAGTGGCAATTTATTTTGTCTTAAAAGTTGATGGCACAATATGAACTGCAACAAAACTAAGCAGCAGCAATGCTGATCTTTGATCTCAGGAAGCAGCTTTTGCCTCTGCCCCCTCCGCCCATCCTGCACAACTGAAGGCATCCAGTGCAGAAGCAAAACTGCCCTGGGAGGTGAGAAGAGACTAGATAGCAAGATATCTGGCTTCCTTTGCTCTCTGCTGCTGCATTGTCCCCCATGAGCTCTCTGATTGATCACCTACCTAATTCTTGCCTCAATTTTAATGTTCTCCTCACCTATGGAATAAAGGAATACTAATGAGGAAAACCCCTGTGCTTTTCGTCTGTGTCCTATGTGGTCTGGATTAACAAGTTCTTATGATTGCCCAAACATCTTGGGCAGGAAGGGATGATATTCCTCCCTGCTGCCTGTGGTTCTGCTGTCTTCAGAGTGACTCAGGGCATTTGCATGAAGAGGTCCAAGCAGGAGCTCTTCACCCCAGCAGGGACACTAAAAGACATTGAGGGACACTACAGGTTTGCATATGCTAAAATACATTCATGTTCACCCTGGAAGAAAGTAACTGTGTTTCTTCTTTTGCATTTTATACACCAAAATGATATGGAAAACCACGTAGGTAGAATTGGGTCTCCCAAACACAACTGCAGTGGCTGCTGCTCTGCCTGCTCTCAGGTGGTACAGGCAGAAAGTGAGGTAAAAAAGGCTCATGACAAGGTACAGGTGTATTCCTATCCCAGAGTGCCTTTCTGACAGCTTTGAGCAGCCCCCACTTTCCTGCCAGCTGCCCCAACAAGCCCCAGTCAAACTTCCCTTTGGGTTCTTATTTTACCTCTAGGGAGCAGCTGTGACTGTTGGGGAGCTACAGGCAAAGCAGAGGGTATTCCGGGCTTATCCTTGCCAGGCTCATTCTCATCCAGGGTTAATCTTTAATTTGCTGCCCTTGTTGCGGCGCTGAGAACTTTTCCGGGCGGGCAGAGGGCTGCAAGAGAATTGTCCACTTGGTGCCCTGCTCCCAGCATCGCGGTGGGAACTCACCGGAGCAGCGCTGCCCGAGACTCAGGGAACACTTCCCAAAGGGTGGAGCCGGGAGACGCGGAGGAGGGGAAGTACTTGAAGCCTCAGGGCTGGGTCTTACTCGTTTTCCGTTTCGTTTCTCGCTGCTTGTTTTTAGGCGCCATCGCTGCAGGCATGGAAAAAGATGGGGAAGAGTGCGAAGAGGGTGGCAGCCTGGAGGCCGAACTCATCTGTTCCATCTGCCTGTGCCTGTTCAAGGACCCGGTGTCGCTGAGCTGCAGTCACAGCTTCTGCAAGCAGTGCATCCAGAAGGTGCTCCGGTTCCAGCAGCAGTCCCAGGCCCCCTTCACCTGCCCCATGTGCAAGCTCCACCTGGGGCCCAACCTGGAGCTGCAGAAGAACTTCCACCTGTCCAACATCGTGGAGGCGTTTCAGGCCACCACTTCCAAAGCAAGGCAGCGCGAGGGCTCTGAAGAGGGGGAGGCAAAGGCGTGTCCCTGCGAGTACTGCCTGGACGAGCCCCAGCCGGCGGTGAAAACCTGCCTGACCTGCGACGCGTCCTTGTGCCAGGCCCACCTGAACAAACACAACGCCAAGGCATCGCACCAGGAGCACATCCTGGTGGAGGTGGGAGCGGGCAGCGCGGTGGAGGAGGGGAGGTGCCCGGAGCACGGCCGGCCGCGGGAGTGCTACTGCCACTACGAGGGGCACTACATCTGCACCATCTGCGCCATCTGGGGCGACCACCGGAACCACGAGGTCCTCACCATGAAGGAGGGGCACGACAAGCAGCTGGTAAGGAGCTCTGCTCTCCCTGTAGGGTTTGCTCCAAAGCCCTGACCCGGGGGGAAGCCGCGGGCTGGGCGGTGGTGCTTTCCCTGGGACTGCGGAAGGGGGCGAGGGCAGGCAAGGCGGCGGCTCCTCCAGGGATTTCCAGTCCGCCCCAGCGGGGACCGGTGCATTGTGCTGGGATACTTGCTTTTCTTTGCCTCGTGTGTGTTGGCAGAGCAGCCCGGCCGGCTCGGCAGAGGGAGAAGAGCAGAAGAAGGTGTTTAGGGCTCCTTCGGTGTGAGCTGGAAGGGGAGAGCAGCGAGAGGCGGCACCGGGATGCCGCGCATCCTCCCCGGGCTGGTCCCGGCTGGGGTTAAGAGGCATTCTCGCAGGGATTAGAAAATCTCTTCCTCCGCAGAGCCTCGGGGGATGCCACTGCTACTGAGCTTTGGGTGGGGAGACAGGTTTTCTCACTTGAGGCCCTTCCCTTGGGCTCCCTCCTTGCTGTAGCATGGCGGGGATCTGGCTCTGCTCCCAGGGAACAAGGGACAGGATGAGAGGACGTCTCTCAAGCTGTGCCAGGGGAGGTTCAGGTTGGACATTATGGGAGGAATGTATTCACAGAAAGGGTGATTAAACACTGGGGGGGGCTGCCCAGGGAGGTGGTGGAGTCCCCATCCCTGGAGGTGCTCAAGGAACCCTCACAAGGATGCCACAAAGGCATGCCACAAGGATGTCACAAGGATGCCACAAGGATGTGGTACTCAGTGCTCTGGTCCAGTTGACAAGGTGGTGATGGGCCACAGGTTGGGCTCTGTGATCTCAGAGGTGTTTTCCAACCTAGTTGGTTCTGTGATTTTGCAATTCCTCCCTCTGCCATAAATTCTGCCGAGCCAGTGTCCCAGCAGATTACAGAGACATGGGGCCTCCATCCTCCCACCTCTGAGTCCAGCTGCTGTCCTTGAAATTCGCCCGAATCAGCTGAGAGCGAGGGCATAAAATGCATTTGCTATGCTCAGTGCCTTGCATTTGAAAGTTCTGGGCTCAGTTCAGAGCCCAAGGAAAAGACCATGCAGGAAATGCCTGGCTTAGTCTGAGCTTCAGGACAGGTCCCAGCCTCCTCGGGAATTAGCAGGAAGCATCCTTTGCAGTTATTGCACATATTTCCTTCCTCACATTACATATTAAAGATTCAGGGCTGCCAAGCACAAGTGCGGGGTGTGAGACAGAGGCTGTTTTCTTCATCCCTGGAGCTGGTGAAGGAGCAGCACTGCCCTGTTTATGGGGGAGTCCTCTCCCTGGGTAAACTGAGATTTCTGCTGCATATTCCTCTTGAGTGGTTATTTTTAAAGCTCCCCGGAATAGCCAGTGAAATCAGGAATGCAGCTCTTCGGCAGGAATTGTAAAAGGGTTTTGGTGCGAGGAACCTTGGTCAAATTTGATTATTTGTCCTTTAATGTTTCAAAAGTTAAAACTTCCCAGCTCTGACAACTACTTCATGGAAAATCTAAACTTTCTAGCCTGATTTTTATTTAAAAAATGGGAATCTGGGAGCTGTGTCTGTCATGGCCATTCATGGGTGTTCGAAGTGTGAAAACACTGCAATCCCAAAAGAACAAGGTTTACTGTCTCCTCTGAAATCAGCTATTGTGCAGTTCAACACCACCCAATGATCATGGTATCCCTTAAAATAAACAGCTGGATGAGTAAATACCACTGTTCTGCTGATTTTCAGAAAAGATAGTTGCTTATTACCTTATACTCAGATCCCACAGTTGCAGACAGATGAAAACTAGGGATTTGGACCACATTAGGCACATGTGAAGATTCTGGCAGGAACGAAGCTTTAACAGCTAAAGTGAGATTTATTCATTTAAATAAAAATGTACTTACTCAAAGGGATAGCTATTAACTAAGCTACCACAAAGTTACACATATATAAAAATTAAAGTTTTCTGTTATGCCCCATCTTTACGAGGAGGCAAGTGAGCACAGTTTGTTACAGGACTCACTGGTGAAAGTGGGCAGGCAGAGGGTGCCTGTGCCATTTCAGCTCCACAAACTACCAGTCTGGTTTAAAGCTGCCCCTGCTATGAAGTTCAATGCTGTCTTTCCTTCTGCTAGGCTAAACTCTGGAACTGCATGACATGGCTGCAGGAATATAAAAGTGCCTTAGTTACCACCCTAGAAGAGCTTCAGAAAAGCGAGACTCACATGAAGGTTGGTACCCAGATCATTGCTAATTCAGAGCATCTTTGCTTCACAATTTCCCAGCAGTAAGTGATGGCAACTGTGCTGTTAGAAGATGAATAGAAAGTGATACAGTCCAAAACAGGGAAAACATGGGTGTAAGAAACTGCCAAAAGCCAAGCTTTCTCACAGCCTCCCAGCATAGCTCCACAGGAGGAACCAGCTGGGGGATTCCACCCTTTATTGTGGTTGCACAGACCAGGTTACAGGACTGGCAGACCACAGATTGTACATATCATTATGTATTTTTGAAGTTTTCTACCCTTTAAAAAAAAGAGAAAAATAATTTGCATCTTCAGGTGGGGTTTTCAATTTGTACAGATACAGTTCTCACACTGGTAGCTGAATTTTACCTGATTTTGTTACTATATGAGGATTGATTTTCATAAGCCTCTGTTTAATCAGATATTCTAAGGAAATGCTTATTGTCTGCTTCCTTCTAAAGCCAGTGCAAAGGGTTGACACAATCCTAATTGACAGAGAGAGGCACTAAGCTGAAGTGTGGAGTTCCTGAGCCAGTGCTCCATTTTTTTTTATCTCTTCATTTAGAACAATACGAAAACAATGACTTTTCAACTGCAAAAGCTGTTTGAGGAGACAAAGGCAGAGTTCATTCAGAAAGAGAAGAAAATCCTGTGTGACATTCAATCTAATGAGAAAAAACAACTGGCAGAGATTACCAGAGTGAAGAAGGAAATGGAACAGAGGAGAGAGGAAGTTGAGCAGAATATTCTGTCTTTACAGAATTTGAAAGAGCAACAAGATATTTTCCTCTTCCTCAAGGTAAGCAGTGGTATTCTGTTTTTCTTCATGGATATGCCTATTTTTCAGCCAGCTGCCCTTTCTGATAATCACACTAACAATTTTTTCTTTTCTTTTTTTTTTTTTTTAATCCTCTTTTGTAGGAATTTAAACTAATCACAGAGAGGTATGTTCCACCTGAAAACACTTGTTTTCTTCTTTGAAAAAATACGGTGTTGATAACTGGGATAAAACACTACTGCCTGTGCCCACCAGTCCTGCCACCCTGTACTGCAAAGCTACTCCCTATTCCAGCTGAGGCAGAGGGCACCACATCCACACAATTAACAAGGATGGAGAGGTACCTGCCTGCTGTTCCAGTGGTCCCTTTAAATTTCCTTGCTTGATTCTGATGAAAACCACTGGCTTTTATTACCAGGAAAACGTTTTTATCTGAGATGAAATCCAAAGGGTTCAGTTTAGAGCAGCGCTGTCTTGGATTTGCATTGGTGACCCTCCTTCGGTTAAGACCCAGTGAACAGCCTTTGTGTGCAGAGTTAACTGGCTCATTTCCCACAGAGTTTTTAATTCGTGGACAAGCTTAGTATCTAGAAAGATTTATTACTGCTTCTCTTGCAAGTGATAGATTTAGTTTACAACTTATCACTTCCTAAGTGACTCCTGGGCATCAGCTGTAATTCAGTGGTGCAAGTCCACACCACCAGCAAGTTAGAGATCCACGAGAGGCTTTGCAGCAGCACTGAAGGGCCCAGCTGCATGAAGGGCTGGCTCAAACATCTCACCTGGATTTTAAGATGTCATCTCTGTAACTCGTACAGATTAAAGCTGATTGTAAGGATAACTTTGAATCACTGTGTACCTTGGGGCTGTGCTGGCAGGAGCACAGTCTGTGACTTTCAGCTGTGCTGCAAGTCAAATTCTACCCTGTGGGAATCAAAGTCATTTTCCAGGAGCCTGGACACCATTTAGTATGTTTGGCATTTTTGTTCTATCACAGCAGCACTTGTGCTAAAACAACAGCAAGACAAAGCACTATTCACACATGGGTATTATCAAAATGCCTCCCCCTGTCTCACTATCAGCATTTGAAAGTTCCCATCCAGCTTTGGTAAGCAAAAGGCATTGCCAAATAAATAACAATATATAACAATTGGAACTCACTTAACCTTAACAGAGAGCTGTTTACCCAATACTTCATGAGGCCAAAGCACCGTCCTCTTTGTAGAATCTGTCCTGGTGAAGAAGTCTGTTAGGTTTAATGCTGAATGGTTTTCCTTGGTGCAATGACTGCCCGTGCCCTAGGATTGCGAGTCAGAATTCGAGCATTGTCAGAGCAGATGTGGTGATGGTGCAGATGAATCACAACAGGACTGGCCGCTACCAGGACCTGATACGGTACTCCATGGTGGAACTGGAGAGTATCCTGCAGGATGTGCAAGGTGAGCTGCCCCGGCCCTGCACTGCTGTCCCACTGGGAAACAGCGATCCACGGGGCCCAGCACTCCGGGCTGATGGCAGCCAGCTGGCATCTCCTTTAACCAGGGCCTGTACATGGCCTTGAGGGGCTGACAGGGATTCGTGTGGGATCTTAGGAGTGTTGGAGAGGGTTACCTTTCTGCAGGTAAGAAGGAAGAAGTCTGCTCCAAAGCAGTGTAAGGTCAGTTTCTCCTCTGTCTGATGTGGTTTCCTGCTCCCACAAACTTCCCAAGTCTTTGGGTGCTCAATCATGCTTTCAAGAAATGTGCTCTTCATTTGCCCACACCTATCCCCATCTAGTTTATTTCTGACTGTGAGATCCAGCAGTACAGTACCAAGCCCTAAACTTGAATTTGTTGCCAACTTTGTTAAACATTCTTCTCCATCTTTTTTTCTTGTTTTTTTTTCAGATAAACTGACCAACCAAATTATGTGGACCAGGTAAATTCTTTCATTTACTTAAATAATGCTCCCTGCAAATTGCTCCAGCAGTTTTTCATTTAAGGACCATATGTCCTGTGCTTCTCTGCTTCAGTTTCAAGGAGAGCTGAGCAGAGTCTGGAAGGCTGTCCTTCATCTCCTAAGAGGAGGGTCAGGTCTATTCACATTTTTATTTCACTGTTAACAAGATGTGATTTGTGTTTCACAAGGCACTAACATTCAGCAGAGTTTCTCTGCAGTGGGGCTTCAACTCCTAGTACCTCTTCAAACTCTTGAGTGTTAAAAAATACTATTTATTCCTCAGGACTCTGGGGGTGGACAGCTGGTCTGCTGACCCCCTGAATCCTGACATTAACCTTGACAGCATTGTGGTGTATCCTTAAAAGAGGAAGGCACATAGATGGAGAAAAGATGTAAACAAGAATACTGAAGTTATAGGTGGGAATAGGATGTGAGCTGGCTGCAAGTTACCACACTTAAAAGTTACCAATGAGAAGTTTGTTACTGGGGAAATAAAAGGGAAAGCACCTATCAGTAAGTGACAAGTAACCAGCATAACTGTATAAAAAAGTGTGTTGGAAACAATAAAGTTGTTATCAGCTTGCTTACTAACAAAGGCTGTTGTGCTGCTTTTTGACCACCACAACTCGCACACAGGACTCTCTGGCTTGGGGCTGTGAGTCTTGCAGAGAAAATCTCTCACCCAAAAATGTGAACAGCATTTTGTTGCACGCATCTCATCTCCTTGGCAGAGGTGAACCAGCAGACATGCAGCTTCAGGACACAGCTCTCAAAATCTGCACTGGGCAGAAATCTCTGGGAACTCACCAGAGAAATTATTTATCTTCAGCCTGAGGGAGACATTGGGTTTGCTTCAGCACTCAGTAAAAGTCTGAGCCTGTTCCAAGGAAAGGCCACAGAGGGGTTCCCACCCACTGAGCAAAAGCTGGAGCAAACACAGTGCCTGAAAGGATTCCCGGACAAATCCAAATGCTGCATGAGATAAATGTGGGAACAGTATCCAATGCTCAATGTATTTCTGCTGGGCACAGTGGTGCATCTTTTCTACAAGCTTTTTTTGAATAAATGTTATTGAGAAGTTATATGAAAGATTTATTTTTTAAATTGCTATGACTAAAGTTCCGTTTGCAAACAAGTTTTTCTTAATTCATAAATTCAAAAGAAAATCCTACTTTCTTCACTACTTTTTAATTTTTGGAACAAATCTAGAAGTATATTTTTTAATCAGTGTACATGTCCATTTATTTTTCCTGTGAGCTCAGTCTTCTACAGACATACCAATTGTGCTGCTCTTAATTTTTCATATATATTATTAGCATACCAATAAAATATGACTTTATTATTACAGTAAGTGAAACTTTTCCATTTTGTGTATTCCTACAGCACTAACCCAAACCAAAGGACAAGCATGTGACAGAATTCAACAAAATTTTGGATTCACATATGGCCAGACGAAAAAGAGAGGTGAAAAACAAACGTTAGAACTGAGTTGGAAAGAAAAAGTTAAATATTGTTAAAAACTACTTGTAATAATGAGAACCTGTCAAGTGTCTTCTTTACCTCCTGTGCATACATTCCGTTCAAATAATTTCTGTTGCTTATGTTAAAAAAGAAGTGCTAAGAGTTAACATGAACATAAGAAAATCTCTTAACTGCTGTTGACTTCCAAACTATGGACTGTTTCATCTCTTGGTTCTCACTATGTTTGTGTACTGTTATTTGTGGTGATTTTGTTGTCATCAGATGGTTGGATAACCAAATAAATGTTGCAGGTGAGAAAGGCTGGTTGACTTCATACCATTACCAGGTATTAGTTCTTGAGAGCATTGTTTGTAGGTGGCTGCAGTAGAAAGCTGTCCAGGACCATGCCACGATTTGGATTATCACATCCAACACAAATGACCTTTGTAGCAATGTATTATCTTTGTCCAGGTCAACCTCTAGGCAACATTTTAACACTTCCACAGAGTGCTCAAAGAGCCATGGAAGCCACCACGGTCAGTAGCACATGAAGGTGCTTTACTGGCCACATCTCCATGGGTACAGATCATAGAACCACAGAATATCCTGAGTTGGAAGGGCTGCACAAGGATCATCCAGTCCAACTCCTGGCCCTACACAGGACACCCCAAAAAACCCACCCTGTTCCTGAGAGCGTTGTCCAAACACTCCCTGAGCTCTGGCAGCCTTGGGGCCGTGCCCACTGCCCTGGGGAGCCTGTTCAGTGCCCAACCACCCTCTGGGGGAAGAATATCCTGATACCCAACCTAACCCTGCCCTGACACAGCTCCAGCTGTTCCCTTTGGTTCTGTCACTGGTCACACAGCAGAGAGGGGAGCTGCCCCTCCCCTGCTCTCAGGAGGCTATTAAAGACCATAGTGAGAGCTCCCCTCAGTCTCCTCCAGGTAAACAAGACAAGTGAGCTCAAGGCACTCCTCATATGGTCCCTCTAGACCATTCACCGTTTTTGTGTCCCTTATTTGGATGCTCTCTAAGAGCTTTAGATCTTTTTTATGGTGTGGTGCACACAGGGCTTGAGGTGAGGCCACACCAGTGCAGAGCAGGACAATCACCTCCCTTGGCCAGCTGCGGATGTTCTTTCCTGACCAAGCACATCCTGTGTTTTTCTGATGTAGCCTTTACTGCACATGTCAACTCCACAAAGGGATTTCATGGACACTTCCAGGCAGATAGCTCATTCTTTGCTGCTGGAGGCTGCTCTGTGCCTAGCTGGGGTTCAGATCTCACACACAGGTTCACAACCTGGGTATTTCTACTCTAAATTACAAAAATTCTCTACTGCAAAACAGGGTTCCCAACAAAAGCATTTTTAAGAAATAAAGGCTAAAGCTCTTGTGTGCTTTTGTGGGATTCATGGCTACAACTCTATTCTGTCACTTGTGACAATCAACATATACCTCGTTGCAGGGATTAAAACTAAATGCAGCAAAATCCACCTCAGATTTAGAGTAACATCTCCCTTCATGGTTTAGATGGACTGGCCAAGCTGTAATGTATCCTCAGCCGTTGCTCTGCTGCACACATCAATTGTCAGCATAACAGAAAGTGTGGCCAGATTTTAGTAGCTCAGCAGTAGCTCAAGGTGACTTTGCAAATATTCCTTACTGCTTGAAGCCAGGAAGGCACAAAGCACAGCTGCTCAACCACTCAGATGAGACAAAAGAAATGAGCTTGTCCTTCAGCACTTTCATTACCTGGGCTTCTCTCTGGCTGCCAGGCAGCTACTGCTTTCCCCCCAGAGGACGGAGCCGTGACCAGCCAATGCAGTTCTCAGTGCTGCTGCTGCAGACTGAGTTTCTGCACTGCTGCAAATCCTACAGAGAGTGAGACTGACTCAAACATGGTCATCTCACAGAGCACCCTACATCAACTACACTTACGAAATAGGACCTCTGTAGCACCTTCTAAAATCCCAGTTGAGCGTTTCCTCAGCAAAACCAGCATTAGAAACATATTCCTGTGTCTCCAGCTACAAGCTAGAGTGGAAGGATTGGAGTCCACTCTTCATATCACTAGCAGAAGGAAAGGGCAACTGGCAGCTGGGTGCTAAGCAGCTCCTGCACTTGAGGCAGCTGCCCTCAGCAGCATTTTCTGGATATATAGCTACCTTCTTGCCTGCAAGCAATTCACATTTTTTAACACCATGATGGTATTTGCTTTCCCCAGGGAAAGGATGAGGTACTGACTTCACCTTTCCCCCAGTGCCAGGCATCAGCTCCCTGAATCTCTGAGCCCCTGGCAGAAATGTGTGACCTCTTTAGAGAAGGGTCCTTCCAAAAACCTGAACTACCCAGTTCTCACAAGTGGAGTCACATTCACTGGATGCTTTCAGAAGGGTTGGGGGCAGTTTGAGAAGGGAGTATGTTTGCAGCAGGCTGGGTAAAGGCCATTGTGCTTTCAGGAAGAGCTTGGCAGCCTTCACTAGACAGGTGAGACGCTGCCTTTGGCACATGGATCACAGGTAATACAGTACTGCACAAGACTGAAGTACTTGGCTTAACTTAAACCCAGGACCTATGGGACTTGGTGACTAAAACAATGACATTAATTGCCTGGATGAAACTTGCCCGGCATCCGGTTTGAAAGGAAAAGTGAAGGTAGCTCTTCACTGTGAGTCTTACGAGACTTGATTTGAGGCTGGTGTGAACACTTGCCAAAAGAGAGCAAAAGAAGGTGACTCTGTTATAGGCAAAATTTATGAGATCCAGGAGATAAGGACTTCATAATCACTACCAGATGACAAAAGCAAGGGATTTAATTTCAAGTAGATTGGAAAAAATAAAAATTTTAATACTGCTGCAGGCTCACAAAGCTTTTGGATGAAAATTAATATATAGAAAGGTAGAATTTCTGAGTTAGATACTATGCTGATGGTGAAGTTTAATTCCCCCATACATTTGCCTTGTTTGCAAAGAGCCTCTTCAGAATTTGTGACTTTTAATCCTCCATGCATCAGCCTTGGGGAAGCAAAGAGGTGAAAGACTAGATGAAAGCAATCTAAGAGAACAAACTGGAGCCCAGCAATTATTTAACTAAGCTTTCTAACTCAACAACACTGACAATTTTATCACCTAATTAGTTTTTGACTCTGGGTGACAATATTGGACCATGACACACACGGAGAGTGAAGCAATTTTGCACAGACAATGTGCAGAACACTCTTGATATCAATGCAATTGTGAGGTACATGGTCCTGAGATATGGACAGAGCTTATTTCTTTTTTTATATCTTTATGGCTTAAGTATGTTGATTATCTAAGGACTCTGATTCATTGCATCTTGGTGCTTTTGTCATAGATGTCACTCTTCTCAAGGATTCGCTCTAGCTGTTTTGGAGTCACCATATACTTCAAACTCAATTAAAACTCCTGTGGAAGTCCCTGAGGGGACTGGGCAGTCAGAGTCGCTAATACTCTTGACAGTGGATAGTCAGGGGAGAAGGAGGGAGCTTTTTCATTTCCTTTGCAACTTCCCTGTTCTAGTTACCATGACATCTAGTTAATCCCTCATGGAGAGGGTAAATGTTTCCTATGGAAATATTCAGTATTTCTACAGCAAGATTTATAGCCTTGGCCTCTCACACTGAAAGACACGAGCAGGGATTCTGCAGGCTTGAATCCGGCCTCCCTTTCTCCAGCTGTGTATTGATGGGTTTTTTGACAGCTCAAGGTTCCACCTGGAATGCAAATATTGGGCAATGTTTGACTTCAGATCAAATGTCTGCTTTTCTGTACAAACGGAGAAGAGAAAGCAGACGAGGCTGGGCATGGCCCCTCCGACCTTGAACCTCCAGCCTGGAGATAAACACGGAGCCGCGAACAAAACCTGGTGTTTTTAATACCGGCATTGTCAGGGATCCTTCGTCCTTCCCAGCTGGAAGTACATCGCAGGCAGACCGGGACAGCGGAGCAAACACCGAGGGTTTTTAAAAGAGCCATTTTTTTATGAATCCCGGTGATACCTCAGAGCAAAAAGGAGCCGTTTCCTCTGCCAGAAACTGTTCCGGTTTCCCTCCCTGCGGAAAGTTTAAGCTCACTGTAATAATGTCGGGTTACCAACGCTTCTCCATCTTTCAACCTGGAAGCGCGAGAAGCAGGGGTGTTCCCTGAGCCACAGCCAGTCCCCGCCGCTCATTCCCGGCTGCCGGGCGCTTTTCCTCCCGGCCGGAGGAACAGGAACACAACCTCCCGGGGCCCCTCCCGGCTCGGACCACGCTCGGCATCCACGGGGAAGTGCGGCGGGGCGGGCGAAGGGGCGCGGCCCCTCCCGCTCTCCCTGCCCGCTGCTGCCCCGGGGGCGCGTCCGTCCGTCCGTCCCTCTGTCCGTCTGCCCGTCTGTCCCACCAGCCCGAGGTCTGCCGGAGCCGCCGGTGAGTAGCGAGGGAGTGGGGATGGCCCCAGCCGGGTGCTCCTTCTCGCAGCCCCGCAGGACGGGGAGCGGCAGATGGGAGGCGGGGGCTGCTGCCCAGGCGGGAGCGGAGGGGCTGGACGCCAAGGCTGAAAGCGAAATGTTGCGTTTACAAAGTGAAGTTACTCTGTAGCTTCCCTTTCGCTTCCCCCCACCCCGGGCAGCGCTTGAGCGCTGGTTTGGCTTCCGAAGGGACAGGCGAGAACCGCGCGGTTTCGGGAGTGTGAAACAGCGTGCGGAGTTCTTGGCGGTGTCTCTTCTTCTTGCAGTTTTTTTTTGTTAATAACAATAAAAAAAACCAAACCAAACCGGCTCAACAGCCAGCATTCCTTCAGGCACGCCGTTTTCCATCACAGTCCCAGCGCTGGGAGCGTCGCTTCGCTGCTGCTGCTGCTCGGGAGCACCGACACTGGAACTAGGAGGGGATCACATACTTCGCACAAGCGAGGTTTTATTGTCCGGCTTTGCAGGTTCTCCCGCATGATTGAACGGCTGGTGGTTATTGTGCCAAAAGTAAACTAGTTCTGTTCCCAAATGTATTGCTTAAACGTGGTACGTCTTCTTTTGGTGTACACATTGTTTTAAGTCCTTTTGTTGGAGTAAATGTTTATGGGTTGAATGTTTCTTTGGACGATTTTAAGGATTTTGCCAAATTCCAAGGTGCATACAGTGCTGTCCCAGTGCTTATCTCGGTGTTATCACGGCAATATTGAATTTCCTTGTTGCTCCACAGCAGTTAAGATATTATTTGAAAAGCGTTGTTGTCTAACAACAGTAAGGTCAAAGATTTAGTTGTCAAAATGTTGTTATATACTCCTTTTATACTCCTAGGGGGAGATTTTCCAAGGACCCAGAGGTAGTAGCCCAGCTCTGGTTCAGTTCATATGGAACTTGGATTTATGATTCACCTGCTTCTCCTTTACAGCTCTTCAGAAATTGTTCATACATACATACATACATACATTTGTTTTTAACTTCTCATGTCTAGAAAAGCAGGTATGTGAGGGTGGGTAGTGATCACATACAGTGTCAACTCATGCACATGAAATGTAGAAAAATAATCTGGAAAACTGAGATGGGTGTCATAGAAAGAATACTTCTGACTGACTTGATTTAATTTCTACTCTTAAATGCTCACATCTTCAGTTTAAGCCTGTAGTACATTATTTCAGCAGGTGAATGAGCTTTGCAATCCATGTTTCTCTCACTGTCAAGTGACTGTGATCTGTGACAGAGGAATGAAGTGCAAGCCAGCCCTGTGCTGCAGGTTGTTCCCCCAAAGACAGGTGCCAAGGCAGATGGTAGCTCACCTCTGCCATGGCATGGCATCAGAAAGAAAGGCCCAGATGGGCTCCAGAAAGAGTCTGTAAAAGTCACCAGATCTCCAGAATTGCAAGACCTCCTCATATCTGCAGTCACTGATAACAGTGACTGGCAGTCGCTTGTAACAGAGATACTGGAAAGTCCTTCAGTTCTGTGTTGTAGTCTTTTTATCTTAAGTTTCTGGGAACCAGACACACCCTGAAAACCTTACTCAAGCCAAAAGGAACTGATAAAAGTGAATCTAGGCATTCAAAGTTGTGCATAAATGGCAGCTTTCAAAATAGAAAACACAGGAGCTCCTTTTCCCAGTTAAAAGTACAGAATATCCTTTGGGGTCCCATCCCTTGAACCAAAGGGGGTTCCTCTTGTATTTTTTTTTATGTTTAGGAACAAAATCCAGTTTTCTTAGGCAAGCTTGGGCTAACAGTTACAAAAATAATACAGAGCAACACTTTGAGGCAGAAGGTGAAACGGGTGTTAGAAATTGTGTCATTTCCTTGTATCCTGAGACGGGGAGAGGCAGGGACTGTGTGATGAAAGGCCCTTTTCATGCCACGTAGAGAAAGCTGTCATGCAAGTCAACACAAAGACCCAGTATATGCTCAGAGTTTGTAGCCAAAAAGATTTTTACTTAGAACATTTCTCTACTGTCTGGACACAACCACAACCCAGGCATCTTCTAGCATGTAGATGTTTTACAGCAGAACTAAACTGAGCTGTCTGGATTTCATGTTGGAGTTCCCTGGCACATTAGAAAACCCCAGGTTTGAGAGACCTGTCTACAAGTCCTGGATGAGGGAGAGTGGAATCAGGAGGATTTTCATTACTAAAATCTCAGAAAACAAACTCATCCAAATAATTTGCCACACATAAAAAGTAGCGTGAGGTGATATTTTTCCCCTCAGTTTTTATAGTATTGATTTGCTGAGCCTTGGGCAGGTGAAAAGCTTTTTGATTTGTAACTGTGCTTGTAAAATGAATAAAACTTCTTGAGCAAATACAACTCTAGAACGTGCTTAGGCAGAGTAGAGCAGACACAGGTTTTTGTAATACTCACTTCATTCTCACCATGTAGTGTTTGGGGGAGGTTTTGTGAGTGCTATAAATTATCCCTGAGCACACTCTAGTCCTGTACAAATGGGTGAGATTAGATACCTGAAAGGTAGGGGTGGAGTCTCCTCCAAGTGTGATTATTATGTCATGTAACTTCTTGCAGTGCATGTTTCTTCCTTGTAAAGATCCTGATTCTTCATATGGCTCTTCTGAGCACATAATTACTCTAAAACACATTTAAGATACTGAATTGGAAAGCATTAGACAAGGGAAGTTAGTTTAAGCATCACACAGACTCACTTCTGTTCACATCTCCCCTCACATGTTTTTGAGAGGCTCACTGACGTGATGATAGCAGTGAGTGTCAGGAAATATTTCTTCACTGAAAGGGTTGTCCAGCCTGCCTGGGGAAGTGGTGGAGTACCATCCCTGGAAGTATTTAAAAGGTGTGTAGATGTGGTACTTGGGGACATGAGTTAGTGGTGGACTTGGTAGTGCTGGAGGAATTGTTGGACTCGATGAACTTAGAGGGATTTTCCAACCTGAATGACTCTACAGTGCTGTGATTTTACAGCTACTTGTGAAATGGTGATTAAGTGAACACATTTTGAGGCAGGCTCTTCATGGCGTCCTCAGCACTGCTCCTTCCAGCAGCAATTTGGTAATTAATTCAGTGGTAAACATTGCACAGGCAGGAGTTTGTTTGATGTTTGCACTGCACAGAGAAGACATAAGTAGCACACCAGAGGTATGTTGCTACTGGCACTCTGGGATGCCATGGTCGAAAGGGAAGCCTGGTAGTGAGACTTTTCAGGGTTCTTCTGCTTGGCTCTCAGGTTGAATCCACTGTAACACCAGGCCAGTGGGGTTTTGGCTGAAACTAATCAACCTCCCTGTGCTGGTTGTAGCAGGTATTGTGGCTGAAGGAGTTTTCTGGAGGATTCTGGGTGTTTTCTGGAAATGGGAGTGCCGTATAAATGCTGGCAGTCACTTGTTATTGTCAAGTTTCATTATGACTTGTGTCATCAAGACTTTGCTCTTTCACAGTCAGGCAATATATTTCCAGTATTAAATGTGCTTTGGTATAAGGTTGGTATAAGGTTCAGGTAAAGCCTGTTTTACTGTTTGTGGGCAGTTTGGAGAGAGCACAAGTTCCATCAGAAGTGCTCCACTTACTTTTCATTGTACTCATTTATATGTTTTCCACTTTTGTGTATTGTTTTATTCAGTTGTAATTTACCTGAAAAATCAGCTTCTAGAAAGTGTGAAGAATGTGGTTTTTTCCCCCAGTGTGTCACTGGTTGAAATAATGCCACTTCTTACGTAACAAATGTTTACAGTATTTGGCAGGTGCAATCACTGCATGAAAAAAACCCCAAAACTATAAGAGATTTAGACCCAGCTGTACCTTGCTAGAAATGTACCACTTTTAGTTAATTTTAAGCAACTGAACTGAAAGGTCTATTGGACTATAATAAGCCCTGTGTCTATCTTTGCATGGTGAAACAGGCTGCAGACAGAGATTTTCTCAAGGAAGCCTGCCAGACACGCAGTGCCCCCCTGCATTCCTTTCCATTTCACAACATTGCCAGCAGCAGGTGTATTCTACAGGATATCAGCTTCCCTCCTAGGAAAGGTCATTGCTTGCTTAACAGGGATATAATGGAGATGCTCTTTCCCAGTTTGCTTGGAAATTGCTTTCTCTCTGCTGACCTAACACTTTCAGCCCTTGCTTTTCAGAAATATTGCGTTCACTCTCTAAAAAAGTCTCAGAGAGTACATTCCTTTATGGTTTAATGCATGTGGTCCTTCTATGTGTTTTTAGTAAGTCCTTGTGATGACAGCAATGACAGAAACGAACAACATCCATGCAGTGACTGCGGGGCCAGAAGGAGATGATGCCAAGTGCAGTTTCCATCAGAGAATGTTCTTGGAACCCCAAGAACAGAAGAGGAGCATGAAGGCTCTGGTGGTTAAGCAAGCAAAGAAAACCTGCAGCTGCACTCCAACCAAAGTTAAAGACTGTGTTTTCAGTTTCCTTCCCATCTTACAGTGGCTTCCTAAATACAAACTAAGGGAGTATCTCCTGGGAGATTTAATGTCTGGGGTGATTGTGGGGGTCTTGCTAGTCCCACAGTCAATTGCCTATTCTCTCTTGGCTGGAGTGGAGCCTGTTTATGGCCTCTATACCTCCTTTTTTGCGAGCCTTTTTTATTGCTTATTTGGAACCTCCCGCCACATCTCCGTTGGCATCTTCGGTGTGACTTGCCTGATGATGGGCCAAGTGGTGGATCGTGAAATAGAGAGGGCTGGCTATGACTTGGAGCCAGCTGTGCTCAGCATCCCCCCAGGTACAGCAGCACATGTGAACACCACCCTTTCACCAGTGAATGGCACATCACAGGAGCTGCTCTGTGATAAAAGCTGCCACGCGATTACTGTGGCAGTCACCGTGACCTTCATAGCTGGAGTTTATCAGGTAAGAGGAGGTGGACCAACAGGTATGATGTGGAAATAGTTCCAATTCTTTAGGTGATTGTCCCTATGAACACTCTGCTGGGTTTGCACATGTTCTCAGTCTGCATCTCAGGGCAGTGCATGCAGGGAGGGCGGGAGTTGCTGTGGCGCAGGAAACCCCTCTGGATGCTCTCCATTTTTTAGCAGCATTTTGTGCTTTCATTCCTTCTTTACTGTTGACTGTAAGGACCTGCACACACCACCTACTCCTCTCACAGTCTGCTTACCACCTTTCTTGCTGTGGCCTGAAGTTTTTTGTTTTTTTTTTTTTTTTCCTAGCTTATAGCTTAGCCCCCCATTTCACTGGGTCAGAATAGGGTCCATCAGCTCTTAATTCCAGACTTCGGTCATTTGCCTTTTAACAAAAAAAATTTGGATCTCCAGTTTATTTTTATTTATCACTGTGTTTGTAAAACTTTGCTGTTTGCCCGTTTAAAGCCAAAACAATGCCATTGTACGGAAAGGACACTACTGAGAGGACATTTGAAAAGACACTTTTAATTATTACTCTACTAAAATATATTATTCAACAATATTTTACCAGTCCAGCTCTACTTACTTCCTAGAATTCACTGCTTGCTGAAATGGAAGCAGGTATCTTTGTTTTGAGATGTCATGCATTAACCAGAATGGGATTAGTTTTAACAGTACTGCAGAGCTGTGGTATTTGAGTTTGTGAGTTCACATTCATTTGTTCTTAAATGTCCCGGTTGATAGCTAAACTGTATGGCAGGGGAAAAGAAACATACCTGTGATACTCAAAAACACTGCTTTTAGACACAACCTGGAACTTTTTCTTGTAGTACAAGTTCACATTGAGCAATTTCAGAAATATTCTGAGCCTCTTGATCGGCACTGATAGGATGGGTGAAGTTTTGGAATTTGTGGATTGCACTTCATATGCTTTGAAAGTACAAGTTTCTTTATATGAAGAAGTTAGGTTATTTTATCTTCAGTCCCTCTGAATTTCAGCCATATTCTGTTTGCTGTCTCTGCAGGCCAACCAAGAGGCCTTCACACCCTCAGTTTTGTTTTTTTTAAGCTCCAACCAAAATTACATGTTCTTTGTAGCAGTAACTTTACCATCAAATGATAAAAAGCAAGTCTTCTCACACCAGTTGCCTACAGCATAACAAGGTTATACCAATTATTGTTAATGTTTTACATTTAGAACCGTGAATTAACTTAATTACCGAGGCTGTAAGGGAGAGTTTTTTCTTTCCAGCTTGGCTCTGAGCTGATTTCCAGTCAGTCCAGGTCCTGCCTTCTCTTCAGTAGTACTTTGAGGTTCTCATGGAGTTCCCAGCCATGATCCCAGCCTTCTGTATTTTGCCTTAACTACCTAAGGTTATATATCAAACTGACACCTCTGAAAGTTTAATACCTATAAGTTCTGGCCCGCAGTCTTGAGATAACAGTGTAGACAACCCTGCTGGCCAGCACAGGGAATTAAAATGTTTCTATCAAGCTTTTCTGAGAAGATCCTTGCTCCATTTGGCATGAAGTTTCATGGGTAGGAAGGGATATTTACCAGGTATGAAGAGGCACGTGTAGAGTAGCTATCCATAAAACCAGTCATTCCCATGAAAGAGATTCGTCCATTCAAATAGCATGAATAAAATTAATTGCAAGACACATAAAAAATTATCTCTGCTTATATGATCTGCATCACAGGAATTTGCAGCTCATATACCTTCTGAGTCAGATGCAACAAACTTTATGCAGTGCAAAGGACAGCTGTTACACCATAAGCTGTGGTTTTATTGCAGGCTGTGAGCTCCAGTGTAAGACAGACAAGGCCACCAGAAAAGTTTTAGATCCCTGCAAAGTTCACAGAGATTATAAAAACTGAGAGAAACGGAAAAAGTAGCCAGTAGTTCAAACATGGGTTTTTTTGCCAGGCTTTCGTATTTCCCCGTCAGGATAAGTAGTAGTTACAGCTGAACCAATGAGCAAACAATAAACACAGATTCAGAGTATGAAGAGCCTCAGAAAAAAGCCTGCTCTGAGTGCTGGAGACTCTTTTCTGCTTGCTCAGACCATGCCTTGTCCTCCAGGGCCATGCACAGTGGGTTTGTTTAATCCCAGCTCCCTCCAGAGCCCAACACTGACAAGATCTGCAAGATCTGTGTCCTAATCTGTTGTGTGTGGTTGATTCCTTCCAGGTGACCATGGGTTTCTTTCAAGTGGGCTTTGTCTCAGTGTACCTCTCAGATTCGTTGCTGAGTGGGTTTGTCACGGGTGCCTCCTTCACTGTCCTAACCTCACAAGTCAAGTATCTCCTGGGCCTGGACATTCCACGGAGCGGAGGCATCGGCTCTCTCATAGTCACCTGGATAAACATCTTCAAAAACATACACAAGACCAACATCTGCGATCTCATCACCAGCTTCTTGTGCTTTCTTGTGCTTATCCCGACCAAAGAGCTTAATGAACATTTTAAATCCAAGCTCAAAGCTCCAATACCAGTTGAACTAGTTGTGGTTGTGGCAGCTACTCTGGCATCTCACTTTGGGAAGCTGAAAGAGACTTACGGCTCGAGCATTTCTGGGCACATCCCAACTGGGTTTCTGCCACCCCGCCCTCCAGACTGGACCCTGATTCCTAACGTGGCCTTGGATGCTATTCCCATCGCTATTATTGGCTTTGCCATCACTGTCTCGCTCTCGGAGATGTTTGCCAAGAAGCACGGCTACTCTGTGAAGGCCAACCAGGAGATGTACGCCATTGGCTTCTGCAACATCATTCCCTCCTTCTTCCATTGCTTCACAACCAGTGCAGCTCTTGCCAAGACTCTTGTCAAGGAGTCCACAGGCTGCAGGACGCAAATCTCTGGCCTGGTGACCAGTTTGGTAATCCTGTTAGTCCTCCTTGTGATTGCACCTTTATTTTACTCCCTTCAGAAATGTGTCCTTGCTGTCATAACCATTGTAAACCTCAGAGGAGCCCTGCGGAAGTTCAAGGACCTGCCAAAAATGTGGCACCTGAGCAGAGTGGACACGGTGATCTGGGGAGTTACCATGGCAGCCACAGCATTTATCAGCACTGAGATTGGTCTTTTGGTTGGTGTTTGCTTCTCCATGCTCTGTGTCATCTTCCGAACTCAGAGGCCGGAGGCACCCCTGCTTGGCTGGGTGGCAGAGTCCGAGACCTACGAATCCCTGTCTGCCTACAAGAACCTACAAACCAAGCCAGGAATAGTGGTGTTCCGTTTTGAAGCCCCCCTCTACTACATCAACAAGGAGTGCTTCAAATCCACCCTGTACAAGCAAACTGGGGTCAACCCAGTCTGGGTGAAGGCGGCAAAGAAAAAGGCAGCAAAAAGAATGCTTAGAGAGAAACGGGTGGGTTCTGGTGACAACCAGACCAGCATCTCCATGGACTTTGTGTCTGAACCTCTGGGGTTTCATACAATAGTGATTGACTGTTGTGCAGTGCAGTTTCTGGACACGGCAGGAATACGCACGCTCAAGGAGGTCAGCAAGGACTATGGGGAGATAGATGTCCATGTGCTACTGGCCCAGTGCAATCCCTCAGTGAGGAGTTCCCTGATCCGAGGGGAATTCTTTAAAGAGGGGGAGGACCACCTTCTCTTCCACAGTGTGCACCAGGCTGTGGACTTTGCATTGGGCAGCCAGGGGCACAGTGGGACCAGTGCTTCTAAGAACTAGCTGTGCAAAGACAGCCAGTTGGAACAAAGCCTGGGAAAAAGTGTTTGCGGGCCTGTCTGTCTACGCAATCAATATATATGCACTCAGATAAAAAGGGCAGGGTGGTTCTTAGCACACTGGTTACTGTGCAATCTGGTTGGATGCTTTAAATTTGCCTGCCAGGTGTGGTGGTTCAATAGGCGGTACTGAATGACGGCAATTCTTAACTTGATTAATGGCTGATCTGTGAATCTAAGAGTTTTCATACGGTCATTCATCTCATTTCTCTCTTGGACTTTCAGCGTCTCAGTTCCCCTCTAATTTTTGATCATCAGCATTGAAGTCATTCTTGCAACCCTGTCGTTGTGGGTGGGGTGGGATTTTGAATTAGTCTGGTCATCCTGTCCAGATGAAGAACAAGGCAACTCATGCCTTGTCTCCTGCTCTGGCATTGCTTTTCCATCACCTCACCCTTATATTTGCTAAGGAATGGCTGACAGGGACTGTTCGTTCTGTTCTGTACTGTGCAGTGTTTGATTTTGTAACCTTCCTTAACTTGAGACAGGTGGATAAATCAAATATAAACATACATGAAAGACCTTCATTAATAGCTTCTAACCAACCACCTGTCATCTCTAGAGGCTTTGGCTCAGTCTAATGCAGCCAGGCCATGGGGGCATGGTGATCTTGTTTTTCCAGGCCTTTATGTGCCTGTGCATATGGAAATGTTGTCTCTTTACCTTGATTTTAATGATTTTTACTCGGAGATGACTCTTCAGAAGTCTGGTTCATCCTTATGGTCAGTCAGTTGTTTTCCTAATGTTTAGGAGCTCTTTAGATTTGTGGACATTAGAGATGGAAAACACCTAGTTCTTGAGTTTCAACAGAAAACAATCCCTTGTAGGCAGCTCTATATGCCAGGCAAACAGAATCACAGGCACCAAAATGAAAAGGGCCAAATAGATTATCCAACATCTGTGCAAATGTGTGTCACACACAGACTTCGTGTGTGAATGCAGGTCTTATTGACCATAGACCCTTTGCACATGTTCTGCCATGGACTTTATGCAATGGGGATGAACAGACCAAGAAATGCAGTTATTAGGAAAGGAGCCAAGAAAATTCTTTGCTGAACTTAATTTCACCAGGTCAGTGTAAGCAGAACTTTTTACTAGGATTTTACATTACACAGAACAGCGAGGAGTGCCTGCTCTTCATGCTGAAATACAAGCACTGGGTAGGAAGAGGTTCTCTTTCCTTACAGTGATAGAATACAATTATGAGGGCAGAATTTAACAGTTTTTGCTGAGCATCAGCTATTCCCAGCACACAGTACATCCTTGGAAGATGGTACTTTCTCCCAGGGGAGTTTACAGTCTGAATTGCAGGTGCCTCACAGCTTTTAAAAGGGAATGGTGCTGAATACAGACAATATTCTCAGCCTTAATTGTTCAAAAATAATGAGTCAGGAGTCAAAAAAGACATAAAATGCAATATGAGTCGTGAAATGTTTACTAAATAGAAATATATTTTGAGTATAGACTTTTTTGTTCTTTTTTTTTTTTTTTTTTTTCTGATCAAGGACCAGTAACTATTCTCTTCTTTCTATGAAAGCTGAATGTCACGTAGCACTTCACTCTAGGAGCTGGGACCTCAAGAGGAGGACACGACAGCAGGAAGATGAGTCCTTTATGTGTTAACTGAACATACTACATTTTTTTAGAGCATCATAGCAGCATATAGAAATACTGGGGGAGATGGAGGGGGCTGTAGCACGTATTGAAAAGGAGCATATAACTGAGATCTGTGCATTCCCTGTCCTAGAACTGGCACTGTTAAGGAAAGAAGTCCCTGTGTATCAGAGAGAAAATGATAAAGCTTCTGCAATATTCAAAACCCACAAATACTGCCAAGGCTTGTTTTTAAGGAGATGAATCCCAAATTCTGCTGCATTTTTTTCCTTTTCTGCATGACCTTTTTTTTTTTTTCCTGGGCTAAGAATCCTTTATGCAGTTTGGATAATTGTAATTACTGAATTGGCATTACCACGGTGGATTAGCCTGAGCTGTATAAAAGCACTGAGCAGGGTTAGTGCAGGATGGAAGTTGTGCTTTAGTTCCTTCCCAAACCTGTGTTGAGTTCCTATTTGGGGCCCCTGGTTTGTCCCCTCAGGGGTGGCAGTGCCATGGCCTGGGGGGGGTCTCTTTTCAGCACAGTTGGTTCACATTATCAGAAAGAATCTCTGGAACTTTGAACAAAAGCATCAGTGTAATTTCTAAATGCTGATTTCCACTACTGTTTCTCAAGGGGGCAGAGGTGTGCTAGAAACACTTAAAGCCCTGATGAAAACATAAGACCATGCTGTTACTGTAAATTTTCCTGCCTACTTGCAGCTACGAGTTCTCACCCCCAGGCATGGGCCGGAGAGAGGGTGAGGAGGAAGAAGCAGCTGGCCAGGAGACTTCAGGAGACTCAGCCATGAGTGGGACAGAAGTCAAGTAGAAATTGCTCTGGATGATTCTTTCCTCTTTCCCTCTCTGCTGAGCTCTTTCCATGCTGCCCAGGTGGAGATTTTTTGACCTGTGACCATGCACAGGTTTGTGTAGCCAAATGCTAACTGAGAAGGCAAAAACCTTTATTTATTACGTTACGTGTTTTCAAATCCATTTCTTCCTGTGCCAGGAAGGAAGAAATAGCAATGTTAATTCCAAGAAGTACATACTTTCCACAGCTAACAGAATGGGTATTTGTAGCACCTGGGTATTTATTTACACGAAAGCACAATAAAACAGCAATAAATTGATTTTCCCAATAATTAAATTAATTATAGCTAAAAGATGTACCCGAGTGATTTATGTTTAACTAGAGCACATTGTATTTGGTCTCAATGCTGTTTGCACAGCCATGACTGGCAATGCAGCCTCCAAATTCTACTTCAAGGAAAACACAAGAATTAAAATGCAACAGCAAAAACAGCCAGGGAACTAAAAGAAAAACTTCCAATGTTCTTATTTAAGATAACATCCAGAGGTCATAGTATTAATAACTCTATATTAATGCACACTGCCCTGTTTAAAAGGGAACAAAAATAAGTGCCACTTGCCAGAGAGTTCAGTGTAATAGAATTCTTTGGAATTAACTGAAGATTAGAGGTTATTATGGCTGGAATTTCTTAGAACAGTGGGTTTCAGCCATTTTCCTTTTAGGCCTGGAATAACTTTCTAGCAGTGACATGAATCTGATTTAAGCCTACTGGCAAGAAGCACATTTTTCTTGAATATGTTTTTGGACCCTTTAAAGTAATCCAGTTTCAATCTGGGACCACTGACTGAAAGCTGTTGCCCTAAAGAATTTGTTTTATAAAGGAATTTCATGTATATATGCACACATCTATATGTGTAGGTATATATGTGTGTGTGTGTACATAAATACATACCTTTTGCTGCTGTGTGCTGGTTGCAGCAGCTGTATATATCCAGTTATGTTTCTGTGATACTCCTGCTTCTGTCCTGGAAAGGGCTCTTCTGCCTTCTGCTGTTTCAAATGAACAGTGGAGAATATGTCCCAGATTTTTTAAGGGGAAATCTGCCATACTCCCTGCCTTCTCTCCTCCCTACCTCACAGCTGAATTTGTAAATTATAGGAAGAGGGACTCTCAAAACAATTGCTTTTGGGTTTATGCATCTCTCCAGAACAGGAATGTTTGTCCCAGGTGCAAAATTCAGAACCCCAAGCTAGACTGGAAGACAATATAAATTAT
The DNA here is from genome assembly GCA_035583155.1 of Acropternis orthonyx. Lineage (NCBI taxonomy): Eukaryota > Metazoa > Chordata > Aves > Passeriformes > Rhinocryptidae > Acropternis > Acropternis orthonyx. The sequence continues at coordinate 16,871,844 of JAWWEU010000029.1, forward strand.
TTTACCTCCACTCCCAAATGAACTAATCAGCAATTATCAGTCTAAATGAAGAATTAAGAGATCATTAGCACTTTCATTAATGACAACAACACAGCATTATGGAAATTAACACTCCCAGCCTCAGCTATGTTAGAGACTCCTAGAAATGTCTTTAGCAATCTCCTGCTAAATGTCAGGCTCTTTTTTCCCACGTGTGATGCTGCTATAGATAGTAGTGTCAGTTCCTCTTTACGTGGCAGCTGCACTAATAAATGTTTCACTTGTGTGAGTGTTTTGACACAGAAACCATTTTAGGTTCACATCACAACAAAACAGAGAAAGGCATTGTAATGGTGTTTACTTTTGGATTCATAATGACATTGCTAACCTTAGTCTTACGTGATTTAGTGATCCTGATTTCCTTGTGAGCCATTGCAGCTCCACCTGCTCCTAATTCACTGCAAGACCCACCTCCACCTTCTTGACGTTTCTTTCTGTGTTTTGCTGTAAGACACTGCATGTGATTGACTGTAAATAGAGGAATCATTGGCTTTGCGTATGTTGCTGTAACCTGTGACCTGCTGCTCAGTTTTCATGGCAGATCTTTTGATAAGGCAAAAGCTCCTGAACACAGAGAGGAAAACAACCCCAGAACCCCATGAGTCCCCTGTGTGCTGGGAGTGGGAGAAAGGCAGCTGATGGGGAGCACCACTGTGTGTGTCCCCATGCTGGTGCCTCAGCCTGGTTTGGGACTGGGAGAGGGTTTGTATAACTTTGTGCTCTCCTGGAATGACAGATTAAACTGGAAGTGTCTTTATTATGGGGCTACTGGGACATGGTGTTGAGCAGCTCCATGCCTTTCTCCACAGCGAGTGCAATAACAGCACAGGACCTGGTTCCTCCTCAGTACTCTGCTCACTCACGGTCCTGAGATATGTATGTAAGGAATTTCTGGTTTTATGGTTATTTATTTTTGTCTAATTTTAATCTCAGTCTCTCCCAAGCAGGGCAGCAGAGCTGCCACGACTGTGCTCCATGCCCTTGGTTCTCTCTCTTGGGAGAAAACCCACAGCCATTCTTTTGTCTCTGCTCAGTCCTGCTGGTTTTCGCCAAGGGACATTAAAATCCACTGATGATGGGTTTGAAAAGCAGAGGTGAGGTATTGCAGGCAGGGAAATAGCCTGGCTGCCACACCAGGACTTTAAGCTGGTCCGTACCCAGCTGCCTCCCACAGCCTCGTGCTGAGGTCAGCCCTGAGCTCTGCCTGTGCTTGGTCCCACAGCCTAGTTGAGGGTGAAACTCTTCAGGAAAATGATCTGTTTCAGGGCATTGTCTTCTGTTGTGGGTTGTTTGTTTTTTTTTTTTTTTTCATGTACTTCAGGAAAGTGATTGAATGCTTGAGGTGCTTTCCATTTTTAAGTGTTTTTTTTTTCATTGACATGGCTAAGCCAGTGAAGCTGTGACACAAATATTCATCTGCTGCTCTTGCCATGCAAGGTGTATCTGTGTCTGCTTGTTCTGCTGGGTCTCAGTGTAGGATGCTGTTGTGAGACTTCAGTATTGCTATAACTCTCCACACTAGAAGGGCTTTGCATTTCTCTGCCGGCACAGCCAAAAGGAGTCATGTCTTTAGTGCAGACTTTGCACTGTGAATGACCTTGCTAAATCCCAAGAATTACTTGCACTGGGTCATCATGTCTATAAGCCTCTCTAGGATCAGCTGCTCATGTGAAAATCAACCTGATCTTTACTATTTCAGGCAAATTCTGCCTGAAGTGGAAATAATTCTGAGTTTCGCTTTTTCTTTTGACATTATTGCAGCACTAAAAGTGAGGCCTCTGGTTTGGTAAAATGGCAGTAATTTAATCTATATATATTTAGCTCATAGGATAATTAGTACCTTTCTATTTTATTTTCTAGAGATTCTATAAGCTAAGGCATATTGGCATTCTTTAATGTGCAAATACACAAAATATTTTAGCATTGAATGGAGAATCAAATCTCCATTGAGGTAAATTTACTGCTAAAAATCTTTGAATTTCAGCTCTCTCCAGCTCTGAAAGCACTTAGCTCTTAGTCCACTCCCAAATGATCTCAAGACTCTACCTGAAGATAGGAAACATTTTGCTGAACGTGGGTCCAAGTTTTTTATGTCTGATTTTTTACTTAAAGAGGTAAATTTTGTGTATATTTGAAATGCAGCTGAAATGTGGTTAAGGAAAGGCAAAATATCACTTTTTCTGAAAAGCATGTGATGCTTTTGGTCATCAGTCTTGTGTCCCTGACCATCATCTCTAGTACCTTGGTATGTTCTGGGGTATGATTTTTTTGAATTATTTTAAATTCAGAATAATTTTAGATATTTTTGACATAATCTTTTACAGAACAAACAAAATGGCAAACTTTACCTGGAGTTTGTTGGAGAGTCAATTTAACCAAACAAGACCTCAGGACTGGAATAGATCACATTGATCAGCTGACCTGACCAGTTTACAAAATAGTTTATGAGTTATTTGAATAAAATGTGGGAAGGTCATATAGTATGTATAAAAAAATCACCTTATCATCAGTTTTGTTTTGTCAGAGGTCTTATGTCCTGCCATCCGTTCTGGTGTCTGTCCTCTGCATAGTGTTGGCTCTCCTTTACAATTGTCTCTGTCTGAGCTGTATCAATTGTTATTTTTAAATGCTAATGTGCCTTATTGTCATTGTAGAAGATTTGTTAGCATGGAAATTTTCTATCAAATATGGTAAAATCATTGGGATTTCTTTAGCACAATTAAAAGATGGTATTTATGTTTTTTTCTGTTGTCGGACATATCCTTGATCACAGAGTCACAGGACGGGTCAGGTTGGAAGGGACCCCAGAGGCTCATCTGGTCCAACCTCCCTGCCTGAGCAGGGTCATCCCAGAGCACATGGCACAGGACTGTGCCAGATGGTCCTGGAATATTCCCAGTGAGGGAAGCTCCACACCCTCTCTGGGTAACCTGTCGCTCACACAGTAAAGAAGTTCTTCCTCATGTTCAGGTGAAACTTTCTGTGCATCAATTCCTGCCCGTTGCCTCTTGTCCCATTGCTGGGCACCCCCGAGCAGAGCCTGGTCCATCCCCGACCCCTCCCTGCAGACACAGACATTGTTCAGGTCCCCTCTCAGCGTCTCCTCTCGAGGCTGAACAGCCCCAGCTCCCTCAGCCTTTCCTCGTAAGGGAGATGCTCCAGTCCCTTCATCATCCCCGCAGCCTCCGCTGGAACCAGCTCCAGGAGCTCCATGTCTCTGCTGTCCTGAGGAGCCCAGAACTGGACACAGCACTCCAAACACAGTGTGTTCCTGCAGTGCTGCTGGGACTGCAGATTTTAGAGCTCTTCATGCGCTGTGGACTCGTGGTAAAGAAAAAGTGCATAACAGCACCTGCCCTGACATCCAGGAGAACAAGTGGTCACTTCAGGGCTGCAGCGAGCTCAGAATCACACAGCCAGAGAATTTAGGTTGGAAAAGACCTCCAAGATCATCAAGTCCAACCTGTGACCAATCCCCACCTTTTCAGCCAGCCCAGAGCACTGAGTGCCACATCCAGCCATTCCTTGAATCCCTCCAGGGATGGGGACTCCACCACCTCCCTGGGCAGCCCCTGCCACTGTCTGACAACCCTTTCTTTTCTTACCTCTCATCCTTTCCAAAGGAAAGTTCCTGAAAACACCAGGAGACTGAAGGCACTTACTTCAAGGGAGCAGATGCCATTCACTATCACTCCGCACACACAATAATTCGAGACAGTATTTCCTCCACAATTTTTATTTTAAATTACAAAGGATGTTGCATACATTGATGAATTTGTATCTGAATAGAAGTGCTAGGGATCAAGGGTGACAGAGTAAACAAAGTCAATAGTTTAATTGTGCCTCTTTTCAAAAAAATAAAACTGCACAACTATTAACCAACATTAAACATTGCAACTCTTAACAGATCATGCTTTGAACAAGGTAAATTTATTTTCTAACAGAGACAAGACTTTCATAAGTTTTTCTGAGCTCCAGTTGGAAGTTGATTATAGAATATCAAGGACAGCATTACAATCATGACCCCAAGCATAGGTGGAACAGGATGCCATGTTTTGTTTAAAATAACTTTTTTTTTTGCATCTGCATGTGTCATCAGCCTTAAGAGTTCACCCAACCACAAATACTGAGCAGTAAGTTTTCCTTGGACATAATATTCTGCAAGGATACATGATTCCAATCAGTGTATGAATATCCATCATTATAAGAGTGTACGAATATCCATCATTATAAGAAAGAGTAATAAAAATAAGTTTTACTGCTAGATTCTGTTCCCTAGCCTGAAGATTTTGAGAGGGTGGAATGTGATTTTGCCAATACCAAATCCAATCCAGAAGTTTTCCTTATAGGAACTAGGTAAGTCATCCAAATTTGACTTACAAAAACAACCAACTAGAAAATACTTTTAACTCCAGAAAAATTCTGAATAATAATGTTATCTAGAAGTTTGGAGTTTTATTTCTTTGGGGAGGTGGGGAAGAAAATGTGTGGCTTAAAATACCTCTGGCTCTACAGCTCATTAGAGAGACAATATGTGCAGAGTCAGTATTTGCTCCTGTGGAAGTTCATGAATGTCTAAGAGGCTGAGGATTATAATTCAGAATGCACACACACAACTTCTAGAAGCGCTGGGGGGAAAAACATGGCATATCGTGAAATGTAAGTTGTAGAAAGGTAGAGACATTTTTTGTATGCTGCAAAGAAGATACAACCTAAAAAGTGCCATCTTTCATTAATGACATTTAAGAATCCCAATTTACACTGGGAGATATTCAAGAGTGGTGTTTTCTCAACATGCTAATGCCCTTCATACAGTTACAAGAAGGATCAGTCACCGTGTAACTGTCTGAAATGTACTTCACACAATCCCTGGGGTAAACAAAATAAACCTCAGCTGTGTGCAAGGCTGTGTCAATAAGCCAAGACCACATCTAGCAGCACACTTCACTAGGTGATTCCAACTGAAGCCTTCAACTTAAAAAGGAAATAAAATCATGATTAGATGCACTCTTGAAACTCAGGTCTCAAGGCCAAATACAGATCCTGACATTCACGGTCCACAAATGCGTTGTGCCTCAACAGAACTTCAGGAAGACGAGCAAGCACGTTTGAGGAACAGAATTGCATTTGCTATTTCTGCTGAAGGCAACTTGTACACAACCCCTGGAAATTCTCCTGATGAAGCCTTCTAGAGCTTTAAAAAAATAGCTATGTTTAAATGGATTATGGAAAAGAAAAGCACATCCAGTCATTATAGTTTGTGAATAAGCTAACTGTTTTATTAATGAAGGCAAATATCAGATAAATACTGGGGGAGTCTTTTAAAAATAAAATTAAAACCGACACCACCGTTATTTCAGAAGTGTCTGGTTGTTCTTAAGTTATTTAAAAAACCTTTCATCCATTTTAGGTTGTGGGTTTTGTTTGTTTGTTGTTTAAAAAAAACCCAAACTTTTCTCTGGCCCTCTTAGTATGGAAAAGTGTCAATCTCTAGAGAATTAGGAACTGAACACAGCTGAGCTTGATTCTCACATCAGCTTTACAGCAATGCAACTTTATTAAATCACAATGATTTCAACTGGTATGATAAGAAAATCCAGCCCATCCACACGTAAACATAGCTTTAGTAGTAAGTCTCTCTCATCCAAAACAGAAAAGTACTCACCAAGTATCAGTAAATGTGTTCAATAAACCAGAAAAGGAAGCATTAGCAAAAGGGGTTTCGGGCTAAAAAACACCCTCCCATGAGCACCCCCACATTTTGCAAGGCCATTCAAAAACTGGTCTTCCATATAAATAGAAAAGGACTAGTGAGAGAAACTGAAATCAGACCTACCCGCACTCTCTGCAGTTCTGATTCCGTTTCAGAAGGTTTGACAAGTTCAGAGGGAATGAAAAACATTTAGTTCTAGATGTACAAGTAAGGCACAATATAAAGCCACATCATCATCTGTCATGAAGGAAGTGGGGAAGGACGAGGGTCATACATGGTACAGCAGAAGAAGCAGCCCATCGATTCCAAGTGTGGCACCCACGTTCAGACTGACGAGATCTCGACAAGAGCAGTTATGACAGCATGCTTTTAATATGGAAACAAATCCTAGAGAATCCAGTGTATCAGAAAAAGGAAGAGCTTTTCTTTGTATTAAATCAAAAAATATATCATTGTTTTTGGATATAGGATTAAAAGTGAATATTCACAATGCCTACACTCAAAAACAAACAAAAAAACCCAGGACTTCATTAAGATTCACATACCATGTATGAACACTGAAAATCTTTAGAAAATGGTCTTCTCTAAAGATCACCCAAAAACGCATGCCACAATTGCCAAAAAACAGAACATGTACATTTGTTGGTTTTTATACCCTTATAAGATGTTTGTTTGTGATAAGTATACACTAAACGTATATATTTTAATGACACTAGAGGAAGCAGATTGTTACTGGCATTAAAGTACAACCATTTCTAGACGGTTTAAATGCCACAGAGTCCCCTGGTTAAAATGTAAAGCTGCACAGCTTGCCTATGTCACCTTTATGATAAAGTTAAACCAGCAAAAGGTCTTATCTTTACTCTACATTTTACTGCCAGGTTTTATTTATCTCAAGTATCGCTGCAGCATTCTGACCAGCCCAGAGTTAGCAGCAAGTGGCAGGAATCATATAAAACGCAGTTTCTTTTTTTTTTTTTTTTCCTCTTTTCTTTTTTTAAACAAAGTGCTTTTCTAAGATATACATATATATAAATAGTTACAAAATAAAGTGTCAACATTAAAAAGCTCAACTATTTCAAAGCTTTAACTTAAAATAATACATAGGAAACACTGAAATGCAAGGGTATGGAAACTCACTACAGATTCAAAGTCTACTTTGAAATGCGAGACCAAAAATCATCGTCTGGTTTTCAGACAAAAATAAAAAGCTATAAAGTTGTGTTTGCCCAATATTTCTGAGCAGTGAAAAAGGGGCTTTTTAATACCTTGTCAGTTTAATTTGTCACGGAAGTTTTTACCTGATTGCAAACTGCTCTCTGTTAATGTTTAGAAACGCTGCCTTGTCTGCAGGGTTTGGATGGAGCACAAGGAGCTCAGGGATCCGAGCAGTCCATCGGAAAGGAACAACAGTGTCCCAGCCCTGGTACAGACACGGCCTGGACTTCAGGAAACATTCTCTGTCGGGGTTTTATGGGCCGTTTGCAGCTCCAGAATAACTGCAACAACTACAATAGGAATACACCAGACCCACTGTGTAAAGCAGCAGCCAACTCTCACCTCACCCAAACAACAACAACACAGACACCTCAAACGAAAACACCCACATTCCACTCAGATTTTGCAAGTCATAAGTGGATTTACAAAGTTTTGCTTAAATTGCCCTGGGTATTTGTTCAGTCTCTTGTAGGAAAGACTTTCTGTACAGCTCAGTAGTGGTATTTTGGCCTCCTCCTCCCTTTTGAGTCTTCCAAAATATTTAGGTACAAAGTAAGCTGTGTGCACACGAGTGTGGCAGGGCCACCACCTCCATCGGCCACTCTTACTGCACTGTTACCGATTCAGGCTTTTTTTTATAGTACAAGCTTGGATATAAAAATAATCTACCTATAAACAAAAAGGAATCACAGTACAAACAAACTTAGACAAACTAGAAATGGAGAAATTCCCCAAAGGGAGTGGGGAGAAAGCCTTCATGGACTTTTGCATTTTTTTCAGCAGCTACATTTGAAAATATTTGGTATTTCTATTTTCAGTAAACAGTGTTTTGTCATTTTTAAATAGGGAGAGAAAGAACAGGGAGGAAAAGGGGGGGGGGTCCATGAAACCAGAGAATGATCTTGCCTTGAGATAAAGGACTTTCTCATCAAAGGCTAAAGCTTTTAATCTGTATGTTAACACTGACTACAAAGCCGACTCTTATTAGCAGAAGAGCAAATAAGAACTGTGTGTTAATATTCTCAATCATAGAAACTACTGAATTAACAAGAATAAGTCACATATAAGTCTGAAGAAGCTAGTTTTGAAATACCTGTACAAAAATATAAAAGTCTATAAATTTTTTTTTGTTTTGTTTGAAGCCTGTGTTGATCCTTGGAAACATCACATGCATAATAATACATCAACTGGAAAAGTGGCAACTAAGGAATTAGATATTTGTAGCTCTTTTTTTTCTTTTTACATATATACAAGTTACAATAAAAATAATTTTATTTTGGTTGTTTGGTGGAAGTATACTACAACAAGCTAAATACTTTATTTTTTTTTTAAATTCTCAAAGTTGAAAACTATTTTACCAATAGCTTACTAAAATCCAAATATATTAAAATCTCCTACAGTAAGTGCAGAGAAAAAAGATTTAAAGACTCCAAGACGGCCACCAACTTATCTACCATGGAAGCGAACTACAAGAACAGCAAAATAATATTGTTATGTATGAATGCTCCTTCTGTAGATAATTGGACCCAAACAAAAAAATTCACAGTTCAGTAAGATCCCTAACCCTGACCTTTAATTTTTTTTTCTTTTGTTTTTACATTCAGTACAGTATCATATAAGCTGTGCAAAACTTTACTTAGACTGGCAGTTCGCCATATCAGTTGCATTTGTCTTTGGTACAAAAATAAACAATCGCATTAATGTGCAAGTATTTGTTTTCTTCCGGCCAAAGTACCGAAATTGAGTTTTCTAGAGCCATCTTTTATACAATACATAGACTCTGTGGCATATATCTACATTTTCAACATATTCCTATATACATTCAAAAATTTTAAGAGCTGGAACAAATACATTAAAACCTAAAACCTGACCATCTATACAGCTCGGTTTTGCCCCTCAGGGTTTTCTTCATACAAAACTTTACCAGCTTATACTGATAGCTCTCCCCCCAAAATACAAGGCACAAAGAATATACTTTTTTTTCTCTTGCTTGCACAGACATTTAAATACTATATTAAGCTCAGAAAATTAAAGTCTTATATGGCACACTAGCTCTAATGCCACGTGTGCTATGTACAAGTTAATGGTTGCAAAGAAAGCTTATTGGTTTTTAAGAACAAGAAAAGAAAATCCAATTATTTAAAAAAAAAAAAAAGGAACAAAAAACTCCCTAAATTGACAGCTTTACCAAAAAAACGCTTCCTCTTATTTTACTTGGACCATAAGCCTGTCACAATGTCTGGCACATGCTAAAAAATTTCACTAGCAAAACCATGTTTTTGCTTCTAAAACAAAAGTGATATATTCTGGTCCTAGATCATTTGAAAAAGAACTCTCATTTCTGTATTGAAGCTTAAAGCAGCTTTGAAACTATCTGGTTTATGGTCCAAAAATGCTATGAAGCATTTTATATCACACTTTGATTTGCTTTACTACATTGTTATTTCCAAACAATGGAACCTAATGGTGAATGTTTACAGAATGCTAAGCTGACATGCAGACCAGAATGGGATTTACAACAAAGAACTCAACAGCACAGGTGGAATCTGACCCGAGAACAGCACAAGTCACGTCTTAAACTTTTGACATTGGTATTCGCAGCCCTACAAGGCCTCCGGTCGGGTCTCCTTCTGCTGTCTTCTCCAGGACTTGATTCACGAATTCTGATGTCTGTCCAGCTACAGGCAGTCCTAAAGGGGAGGGTAGGAGAATGTGCTGTCATGTTACTGCTCATGGCACAGATTTGTACAATACTGTAAGTGACACAAAGCCAATGAACGCTTTGGTCAGTGATCAGCCAAAGGCACGGACAACTGAAAATAGGAAGGGGATCTTTCTTTTCTCTGTTTCAGAAACTGTTTGCACTCTGACCAAGTGAGCCCAGAGGTGGCCATCAAGGTGATGAGAAGGATGGAGCACCTCTGCTATGAGGAAAGGCTGAGAGAATTGGGTTGTTTAGCCTGGAAAAGAGAAGGCTTTGGGGTGGCCGAATTGTGGCCTTCCAGTACCTGAAAGGAGCCTACAAGGAAGATGGAGAGAGACTGTTTACAAGGGCCTGTAGTGACAGGACAAGAGGGAATGGCTTCAAACTGACAGAGAGTAGGGTTAAATTGGATATTAGAAAGAAATTCTTCCCTGTGAGGGTGGGCAGGCCCTGGCACAGGTTGCCCAGAGAAGCTGTGGCTGCCCCACCCCTGGAATTGTTCAAGGCCAGGTTGAACGGAGCTCTGAGCAACTTGGGGTAGTGAGAGATGTCCCTGCCCATGGCAGGAGGGCAGAACAAGATGGTCTTTAAGGGTTCTTTCAACCCAAACTATCCTGTGATTCTATGTCTCTTCACATACAGGCAAATAATGAAGTTTTACTGCTTACCAAGAGTGTCTTTAATAAGTATGTTCAACTTCTGTTCCATGTTGACTCCTCTGTCATCTTTAGGTACCTGCACCCGATTAACTATTTCTTGTTTAATGGAATTGATGACAAACAGTAAGTTATCTGGAAAGAAATAAACCTGGATTAGATTTACAGCACATTCCCCCTGGAGCAAAAGAAATAAAGAGTTATCCTCACATTGCTATCTATGTCAAAGGTGTCACATCACACTTACTGTAAAATTAAAATGTAATAGTTTACATCAAATACTACAAATATTTTTCAAAAATATCTAGACTACATGCATTTACATCTGTAAAATAGCTCAACACTGCAGGTAACCAAATTTACATACACTTTATAGAATGGACTGGTTTTGTGCCAACAGAATTGTTGGATTTGTACCAACTCTGTTTATCACACAGGTAACACCACAGTGCAAAACACAGATTTGTCTGAATAAAAGAAAAATTAAGATGTGAAGAGTTGTATTTACCATATTCCGTGTTGAGACCCCAGAGTTTTACTTTATTGGCTTCATACTGGGCTTTCTTTTTTAGTCTACAAGCCCTATAGTAAGAAGAGGGGAAGAATTAGAACACTTCCAAAAACTCCAGACTACTAAGAGCACCTGTTTGTTTGCCACACTGACTTATTAACCAATACTCACAGAGCTGTGATGTACAAAATAATCCATCTACTCGCTTCCCTTCACTGCAAACACTCTGCTACCTGCACTTGATTACACTTGACACTTGTGGATTTTATCACTGTATCAGCCATTTGCCTTGCAGCTATGGAAGCCAACTTCCAGTGGAAATACATCCTTATCTATGGAACAGGCAAACTACAGCTCCAAAGTGCCAGCTGCCCTGTTTTTTGATAAACTGGTAATTAGCCCACTGTAGGAGCTGCCACGTGAAGCAGGATTTCTTCAGGCAAAAATCACTTAGACATTAATCCCAAGTTTTCCCATCCCTGCAGCTTCGGCTAACACATACCTGGAAGCCAACTTGTTCTTTTCTTTCCTTGACCTGGGTCTGGCAGTTAAGGGAAGTTCACTGACTGGTGTCAGGTCACTGATCACCTTATTGAGCTTCCTCAGTTCATTACCAATCTGTAAGAGTTTTCTGGGGTTGGGAGTCAGGTCTTCTACATCAGTCCTCCGAGACTTCTTTGCTGCGTATTTTCCTGTTTAAAAAATATGCAGAAAAACGCACTGGGCAGTGACACAACATGTACACAAACCTGTGAGAAAATTCTTAAATATGTAACTTTTTTGGGTGCAGCTGAAGTTCCTTTGTTCATTACAGGAGAATGGGCCGGAATCATGTGATCCCCGTGGCCTTTCACAATAGAAAAGAGCATTTCCAGACAAACTGCTTTGTACAATTCATATTCTATTCAGATCAGATAAGAGCAAATACTGCCGTTCAGGCTACTGGATCTGACAGACAATATACACACAACTGTGCTGAAAAATGTATGTCACAAGTTCAAATCCTGTCGTTTTTCTCCAGCTGTAAACTTGTTAACTCATGTTCAGCTAATATATCTTCTTGCACACTCAAGTTTATTAAATTCCGAAATAATCTTATTGCCAAAATTCCGTATTAAGAAAGAGTGCTGAGGCCTGAAATGATCTTGAGCAATGCTGAGCATAAATGATCAAGTTAAGCCCCTTCGTAAGTATTTGAAGGTATTTAAGCCCTGGTTTTCTTGAGGAAATACATATATTCAAGACAAAATCTTTATTCCTTAAGATTCTCTGCCATTGCTGTCTGTCTTTTCTAGATTTCTATTAAAAATGCTGGTTGCGACATACACTTGCATGAAAATGTTAATAAAATTAACAAAACCTGCTCCAGGAATATTTGAAAGGTGATATTTTAGCATGGTTTACCTGAGGTAGTTGCTCATTGACCTTGATGTATATCTGCATATAAAACAAAAAAACCCCTGCATATGTTATATTTGTAGCTTTTGGATGTTAAACAGTGTTTGATCTGACCAATCCCTTGCACAAACGCCTGACTGAAAGGCCACTTGCTCCAAGTGTCCTGGTGGGATTGAATCCTCAAGGCATGTTTGGCTATTTGTTGTTTAATAATGAGTATGGAACCTTTGAATCACAGAATGGTTTGGGTTGGAAGGGACCTTAAAGCTCATCTCATTCCAGCCCCTTCCACTAGGCCGGGATACGCAGAGCTCCATCATGAGAAGGAGCAATGACTGAGACTTTAGGTACCGATACTTCACTACAAGCTAAATAAGCATCTAAAAACTAAGAAGATTTAAAGAAAAAAATGTTTTCTTCCCTGAATAAATTTTCAGTCTTTTGGTTTAAGAGGTCAATTGCCATGTTAAAGACTAATTTTCAATTATACAGGAATATTACCCTTACAACCAGGGAAGCTGGTTTCATTTTCTCCTTCAAAGACAAAATCAAACAGAGCAGCCTAAAAGAGGTCCCGTGACAAGAAAACAAAAGTACTCCTAGGAGCGGTTTGTTGGGGTGATGCGAGTCATGTTTGTGGTGCACTAATTGCTCACTGGGAATAATTTGAAGTTATTAGAGCAATTGGTTTAAGTTTCTAAGAGGGCATTTTAAGGAAATAGCTTATTCCCGGAGGAGTAACTGCTTCACTGTGCTGCATTCACACAGGGGGGAGAAACAGGTAGGGAGGGGAAAAAAGAGACAGTTGTGCCTTATTGCTTGTCCTCAGTTCATACCACAGTTACCCTGAACTCAGCATCCACCCCGGATCCCTTCCAGCTTCCTGCAAACACAGGCCGGACTGAAACCAACAGCTACAGGGAGCAAATATCAGTCAAACCACCCATCCAATGTTTACAGTATCTCACTGAGAAAACCTTGAACTCTTGGGGTTTCCGCTGAGAGCCCTTGGAAGTTACAATTCTCAATTCATCCACCCTCCTCTGGAAGAAACCACACTGAAAGTCCCTACTGTGTGTTCACTGTGCCTTCCTTGGACACTGCAGAACCCTGCTAACTGAGCAACAGACTTACAGTGTTTAAACAACTGATTTTCAGGGCCAAAACAACACTTTTTCAGCACTTGCAAGTATGGGAATTTGGCTACTGAAGGTGTCAGAACGAAAGACAGTCACTTGTGACTAGGACTCTCTTCTTACCATGATGGAGACCATTCTTCTGATACATGTTGCTGGGCAAGGTGTCCCGATTCCACTCGGACGGCCTCAGCATCCTCTCTTGCTGGGATGGTGTCAGTTGCTCGCTGTATTCCCAGAAGTATCTTCGCTTGCCTCTTTTCCGAGAGGATATTGCAGTCATTTCTTTTAAATCCTCCACTGAATCATTTTCATACCCTAAAAGGATGAATTGGATTGTTTATATACTGGTGACAGAACCTGTTTGTAGCCCTTTAGCAGTGGACTGAGTATTCAAGTTCAGAGCAAAAGCACAGACAAGGCCTGTTTTACATTATCTAACAGACTTGGTTTTCAGCATCAGCTGCTGCTGGGTGCTTGCCTTAAATCCATGGATAGACACTGAGCCACTGATGGGGCTTCATTCGTTGAAAAGAGACAAAATATTTATACACTGAAAGCCCCTTCATGTTCTCTGACTCCCTAAGATCTTGTCCCTCACAATCTCAGAGACAGCAGCTGTATGACGGGATTCTTCCATCCTTACAACTTTCTCCATGAATTTGCAGGAACACAACCCTAACTCACTTCCCCATTTTACAAAATGCATGGAAAGAGAAGCAGATAATAAAGATGGATTAGCGAAAGACAACAAAGAAAACAAAATCATTCCATCACAGTTGGAAGGGATCCACTAGGACCATCGAGTCCAACTCCTGCTCTTCCTTGAGTTTGAACAGCTTTGGGGAATAAAGTAAACCACTGATCCCTATCAGATGGGAAGAAGTAGGCTCTGTTACCAAGACAGTGACCAAAAGACCACCTAAACTGAAGGGATCTGGACCCAGGCTGTTCAATCTCTTCCCCTCTTCTTTAGTGGGATGAAGTGAAACGATCCTCTGTATTGTATTTTAGATGTGAATTATGCTGCACTTGACATGATGAGCTGCTCATGAAGGACATGGAAACTGTAATGCAGTTCCACATCGCAGAAAATTTTACTGTGTCTATGTAAACACAAACCGCAGGTTTTAAAAATAGAGATAACCTATACTAAGGTGAAAAAAACCACAGACAACTGCACTGCCTTTTGTACTAAAATATCACACAATAGTTAACATTTACTTAAAAACAGAAGCATTTCAAACCATCACATACTCCAATGGAGCTTAAGGAAAAGCCACTGCATGGACTTCACGCTCAGCAAGCCTTGACCCCATATGCTTCAGCTCTGCTTCATCTTCTAACAGCAGCACAAAGAACACTTTCTTCTTTTTAAAACAGTCCATTCAATTAGTCTGTTTGCACTTGAAAAACCAGTTTAAAGAGGAAAAACAAACTTTTCTTGATTTGGTCTGACTCTCACCTCATAACGCAAAGTACCGATAAAAGTTTGGTGCGCAGATGGATGAAATTCATTCTCAAGTTCTGTTTCTAATCATTTCATCAACTCATTTACTTTGATTCTCTAGTTTATTAAAAGACAGGATTTTAAAGGCAAATCAAACAATGAAATACACTTTATAATTCTATAAACATTTTTGTTGTATAGCCAAAATTATTGACAATTTACATTAAATATAGTCTCAAATACCATAAATATCTGTATGTCCATTTTACCCAAATGCTGTTTGACATAAGTATCAAAATACTCCCAAAAATCCCACTGACTTTCCTCTTGAAAAAACATGTCAAGCTATGTAATTCATTATATAGAAATGCGTGGATTTAGCCCATCTTCAGGATAACACAGAATTAATCCAACCAATGAAAACAAGTATCTGCAAGAGCTGATGTGTACAAATGTACAAGGTTAAAATCAAGACTTCCTGTTTGCTTATTTAAACTGTAATTAAGTTAGCAACTTAAATTACATTGACTTAATACATCCTGCCCTGCAACTCGCACACTGACCTGCCATCATTTCAAAGTTACATAAAATAATCCATTGCACAGTGTCCTAAATTGGGCTGTAACACACAAACTTGTTTAGATTCTCTGTGCTGTATTTATTCCTCTTCCTTGATTTCTCCTCTTAGCAAAGATCATATACCAGGGCAGGCTTCTATGAAATCTATAAAGTTCTTGTGTTTAGATTTCAAGCCCTTCACAAGCCCCTCCTAAATATTTTTCTTCACATCCCTTACTGTACCTCCAGGTTTAAATTTGCCAGGGTTAAATGAAGTAAAACAGAGAACAGTATAGACCTTACTTCCTCATTTCACCAGATTAAAAGCAAAAATAGCACTACCAAAACAAAACCAGAAAACCCCTCCTCTTAAGCACTTAGTCACAGTGACTTCTGTCAAATCATTCAGGAGTGTTTCCCTCAGCTGATGGTCCAGGTGCTCAAAGCTGATGCAATGCAGCTCCTTAAAACAACCTCTGTGCCTTCACAAGCTCTTTTCCCTTTCAGCTATTTCATTCTCCAGTGCCACTGACAACTGAATAAGTTGCTGCATTTCCCACTTCTGGAATCTCTCGACTACTTGGTGAGAGAAGCAGTAATTTACAAATATTTCTATTAAATGAGAGAGCTAAAAGATATGAAGTAACGGCAACCTCCTCAAAAAATAGAGGGGATTCACCTCAGAAGGGAGGAAGAGGTCTTAAAATGCTAACAAAAATGTGTTTGGGCATGTTAAAGTAATATAAAGGGCATAATGCTTACCAAGTTTAATGCCAACTCAGGAAATCTAAGTGGAAAATAAATTCATCTGAGAGTTTATGATGACAAACACTGAAAAGCTTTAGAGAAGCTGTTCTTAAAAAGGAAAAATTTCATCTGCTTTCCCCAAATTTACTTATTTCCAAATGTCTGAGTACTTTCATTCTTATATTTTACTACAAAGTATTTATAGAATGTGATATTTTAATACTTCCTGCATGAAATTAATGCTTAGTTACAATTGTGTCTCTTTCCCCTCTGATCTCATTTTTATGCAACGTTACTCCTTTGTTACCTTCTAGGTGAAGGTTAGTTCTTATTTCTGGTGTTAAGGCTCCATTTCTGCATGCAGGACAGAGAAATTCAGTGTGCTTTGAAGACCCACTAAGTGCTACTGCTGAAAACCACCAAGAGACAGTTCTGTTAGATTCAGCGGCAGGTATTCTCTGGATTCTGTAGAAAACTGTACCTACAGCAGCAGGACTTAAGTAATTATGAAATCATTTCACTCAGAATATGATTTCATAACGAGAGAAAAAACTCTGGATAAATTCAAAGCAACAAGAAGGGTAAGAAAGCTCTGCAAACCTTATCATCAAGCCACAAAAAAATAAGAAGATAACACTTGTTGCAGCTGCTCTAACCTGAAGCTACAGCTGCGCTTTCTGTGTTCTCTATTATTATTTTCATTGCATGACCACAGTTGAAGTAGTTTTGCACCAAACAGTGCAATAGACTTTGCAGAGTTTGAATTAATTGCATTTTGCAAAGCACTTAGAAAATCTGTGATCAAAGTTCACAACTTAAATTACAGAAGAGCAACACTGATCTATCAGGAGTTCAAAAGCATTTTTTCACACTCAGCAAACAAATCCATTCACCTCCACGTTTAAAAGCCCAACATTGCTGGTACCTGGTTCTGAGAAAGTATCACTGATGTCATCGTCTTTATCATCCTCATAATCTTCCTCCTCATCGTCGTTTTCGGACAGCTCATGCTCACTGCCAAATCCTTCATCGTGGTCCTCATCTTCAATATCATCCTCATCATCCTCATCTTCCTCAGGGTCTCCTTTGGCTGACTGTTCACCCAAACTGTCTGTTACAAAAAGAGAATAGTTGTGCTCTTCCTTCTTCTGTGAAGAACCCGACACTGAGGTGCTGGCAGAAAGGCTGCTCTCCCCCACAATAAGCCCTGGGGTCTCCTGGGGTGGGCTGAGGAGCAGTTCTTGAGTCTCTTTAAAAGGCAAAACAGGAGGTGTGCTGTGGCCATGTGAGGATTCGAGTCCTTTTCTTTCTTGCCTCTTTGCTACAGCACCACAGTAGCAGGTGTTTTCTTTCACCGCATCAGCATGTGCCTGGCTCAGCACTGGTCTGCTCTGTGGCAAAGGATTGATCTTTACTTTTGCCTTTTTAACATAGTCTTTACATTCAACATGAATGTTCACCTTTTCATTACTGTACACGTTGGTCTTCACCATGATCTGTGTACTGGCAGCAGGCTGGGTCGCAGGTTTGCTCACCTTCTGAGCACAGTCCGACAGCGGCGCCTCGGCCTGAACATTCTTGGAGGAACAGACCGGGGCTGCTGCTCTGGTTGCAATTTTTTTGCCAGGTAACAAAGAATTCAAAGGGTTTTGTTTTACACTAAAGAGCAAATCAGGGTAATAGAGTGAATCTGAGACAGGCTGGGAGTCCTCACTGTTAAGCTGAGCCAGTGTTGGTGTTTTGCTTATCACTTCTTCATCTTGGTATGGGCTTGAAAAGTCATCAAGGCCCAGGTAATCCACCTCTTTTGTTCCCCAGATGTCACAGCTGGTTAATTTAGTGTACTTAGTTAAGTCTTCACAGTAGGTATCCCACTGCTCCCACTTGGAGGTGAAAGCAGCTTCTTTGTCCAGGATGTCCGTAAAAGACTCCAAGTTCTCAAGGTCTTTGCAGTCCTCCATGGAAAGCAAGTTGTCCCTGGAGCTTTGCTGATAGTCCATTTCTCTATCCTGTGCATAAGAAGACAAGTTAAAAATTAACTTAAAAAATATCAATAATCTCTGTTTTCTACTTCATCTAATATGGAGAACTCCATTTCAGTGAAGTGTGAGACAGTGGGAACATATTAGAATTCTTCAGCTCTCAACCCAAAGCTTCTTTTGAGGGTCAGAATGAAGTCCAGCTTCTGTGCTTCAGCATCGGATCCTTCTGAAAAGACTGCTCTTCCCATGACACTGGATTCTTTTTCTGCTATTGCAAATTCATCTGGTCATCAGGAACTAAACTATTACCAATATCCATACATTTAAAATATGAAAGTCATCACAGGCAAGCTAAGTCTCTATTAATCCAGGTCAACCTTCCCCGTGTGCTTAACAAAATACACTCAAGTTCCTGGGGAAACCTCATTCTAACATGACCAAATAATGACTACGACTGACTTTTCTGCTTTGATGCAGGGGTTAAAAAAAAGAGAACACTCATGTAAGTAGTTCATGACTCAACTTTTGCTTTGCTTCCCCTGCATTCACAGCTTGGGTGAAGTAGCACAGAACAGGGAGAAATTCTTACCTCTGAGGGTGGAGAGGCCCTGGCACAGGTTGCCCAGAGAAGCTGTGGCTGCCCCATCCCTGGAAGTGTTCAAGGCCAGGCTGGACAGGGCTTGGAACAACCTGGTCTAGTGGAAGGTCTCCCTTCCCATGGCTGAGGGTGGAACAAGATGGTCTTTAAGGTCCCTTCCAACCCAAATCATTCTGTGAATCTATATAGCTTCTCTTGCAGAAAAGGCTATAGGAAAGAGTCTCAAGCACCACCACAGACCACCAGCACAGCTCTGTTTGAGATTCTATTTGAGCCTCTCCTGATGGTCAAATTGACCAAGTGCCTATTGAGGAAGCATCACATTTGCTGGGCAAACAGTTGGGCTCTTCCCTAATCAGTACCCAGCAATAATGAATAATCTTTCAGCATTCGTGAACAAATACCCCTCTGTTACTACAGGAACGTGGGTAGTCAAGGAGAGAAAGCTCTGTACATACAGAAATGTGACCTACCAGTTCATACATGAAGTCTGGATCCGAACTGCTTGCCAACAGATCCGTGCTCATCAGAGTCTGCTCTGAAAACACATGGCTCCGAAAGGCGTCCCCAAAAGGAGGGTCCATTCCACTCACACTGGGCTACAACACAATTGAGAGACATTTGAAACATGCTATAAAAAGGCTCCTTATCTTCAACAAAACAGAAAGACTATCACCATTTCCTCCAAGTCTCTGAACTCATGCTCTACTTGCATCTGGAAGGTTTTTACCTACACAGATAAGCATGTCATTTCCCAGAGCCAGAGAATGCTTTAAGAGCAGCTAACAACATACAGCAACTCAATCAAAGGATACACTTCTATTCACCACAGAGCTGCAAGAGCACTGCTCATTCACTCTTTCTTGTGAGTTTGAAAGTCTCACACGTTTACCAAGTTTTGGGATATGTTGGCATTTGGAGAATACAAGGGCAAGTACTGGCAAGATCTGTGAGAATCAGTAGGCACCACACGCTCACAGCGTCTTCCCCCTAATACAAATCATTTTGTACTAATGCAGTGCTGACTGTGTTTAGAACCATTAGAACTCATAAAACTTCCATATGAAATTGCAGCAAAAGCAACATTTATGACAACTGAATCAAGAGTGTTATTTCTCTCTCAACAACAAAGTGGAATTTGCAGCAAAAAAATATTATTCAGGATGACTGGGCATAGAGGGAATAGGCAGCAAGGCCTTCTGCTACATTTAATTCCAGACCTCTATTTCTCTTCTAGACACTCTCACCCTGAGGGTTGGGAAGGGAGAAACACTGTGCTGCTGAAAGTCATTCAGTGTGCTGATGTGTGAATCACTGCAGTAAGAAAAGGCTGTTCTGCTCTCCAGGCATCAGCCCTCACCAAGAGACAACCTGGCTGAATCCTGAACAAACACAGTGCCAAGAGTAGCACCACAGGTTCCACCACAGACACTGCTGGGACTCTGAAAAACATACACCATTTAATCTCATATAATCTCTCCCTCCTATTGCCAGTCAAATTTGCTCTTAAATTTTCTCATTTTTTTTTAATATGGAAGCAAAATTCTTCACAGAAGCAAACAAAATCTAAACAAACTTACCTGAGGCATTTCCAAGCCCAGATTCCCCAAATCCAATTCCAAACTTCTTGTTTTATTCACTTGTAGATTCCTTTCCAGCTTTAATTCAGTCTCAGGGAGTTTACACTATCCATGCAAAGAAATTTTTCCTTAGGATAACTTCAGTTCAGCCTGATGGAGCTCTTATATTTGTAGACTTCTGCACAGAATAAACACATCAAACCCCCAAGGAAGTGAGAAATCCTTCACCAAAAAAGGTGAAAGGCTAAAAAACAGCCAAAGTGAAGTAAAAGCAAGAATTTCCCCTGAAAAAGTATTTTTTCCTCATGCTGGATTGTATAGGGATTTTATTCCCCTGCCATCTTTCACTGAACGAAAAGCCACTGATGCTGCAGAACACACTGCTGCAAAAACCTTTCTGGCCTAAGTTACATTTTATTGCCTTTTCTCCTCACTGCTGAGACCACGAGCTCTATAGACACCTGAAGAGTTAAACCCTGCCAAGTTGGGAATAACAACTAGCACACTGCTGGGTATCCAAGAGAGAAATAATCTTTATGACTAACATAACGGAGCAAATAAATTCTAAAAATGTCTCCGGCAAATGCCTCAAAATACAAATTCCAGAATAGGCAGAAATACTGTTTCAGCAATACCTCCTCCTTCTCTCTGGGTATGAATCTGTCCAGCATCAGATAAGATTATATCAATCACTCACATAGCAACATCTAGTGGTAGAGGATCACAGGAGCATCTCACCATCCAACACCAGAGAGGGAGAGACAGACTTCCTCAATAATATTAATTAAAAATTGTGCCAAATTCACAGCTGTCTAATAAAGTATCTTCTCTTTTAATTTAAGTAAGGCACATATTGAAATTGGACCAATTTATCTGCTAGTAGTTTTATCAGTTTAGTAGTTTCTATAAACCTGCTCTACTTCAGATGTTTGCCTGAAGACTCTTCTGAGCCTCATATCCTGCTTAATCCTGCATTTTTAACAATGTAAGGAAAACCCTCACTCAGCATTGTTCCTAAATCAGACTTTGGTGCAATCTGCTCAGGCTGTGTTTATTCCCCTGTTTTGGAACAAAAAATAGTAAACTATAATATTCTCCTACAGCAGAACTATGCTCAGAACCCTCCTCCCAGGAGCACATGATTGCATCCCCATGATTATTCCCGCTTTCAGACAGTATGCCAGCTATTTTGTTACATTCAGCATATGGACCATCAGACTGTGGTAAAAAAAACAGACACTATGCAAAGAAGTCTTTACTTATCAAAACACGCTGAGCAAAAAGCAGCTGTAATATAAAGAACAACAGCTACACATCCAGTTACACACAGGTTCTCAGTGAACCCACACCGACAGGGCCTGAGCCATTCCCCATGGGGCCCTGTGGGGAATGAGAGCCAGTTCCTCCCGAGAAAAGTTTCTTTCTGCTCTAAAACTTCAAGGGAGCTCTTTACTTAAGTGGCATTTAAAGTAAGGTTTGTGTCCCAGGGCAACGTGCCTCAACAACCTCCATCTCCCTTCACCCAGCAAAGGCCACACCACAGCAGGACTGGTCCTTCTGACACTGGTAACGTGGCAGGGGTGACTGAGCCACTTCTCAGCCTCACCTGATATAGGAGAAAGGGCCTGTTCTTTAAAACAAATAAATTATGTTCTAAGACACAAAGAGAGAAGTGAGAAGGGGATAATCTTCAATATCAATCTACACCTGAGCACTTTCTTTCCACTTGGAGATTGATGCCTTTTTCAGCAGAACATCAAATTAATACTTTGACATCACCACTAGACCACCACCATCTGTGTTCACATGGAGACTATCAGAGTTCAGCCACTGCACAATACAAAGGCAAAAGAAAGGAAACACTTGCAACTTCTTCACTGGTTGTTCTTTGTCATGTTTTCGTTAGAACACCAACCTCAAGCCATTCCACACACAAACAGCAAAGGGGTGTGAAACTTCATCTGTACTGACACTGATTTCCATAACAACTGACCCCTGCTTCCAGGTGTCAGCTTTGGGATCATTTACAAATCCTCAAACAAACATTTAGACGTTCAAAATACTTTCACCATCTCAAACACTGGAGTGATAAACTTACTGCACCATTTAAGAATGACAGTGCATGTCCTCCCAGGTCAAAGCAGTGTGTCAGCTAATATGATTATTCCCATAATTCTCTATATTCCATTCTTGTTATTTTATAATATTAATATTTAATGTGACTTGAATCCCAGTAGGATCTATGCAAGTATATAACAATGTAGGATTTTTCTTGGTAGCTCTACAGAGGGGGAACATACGGACATGAAAAGAAAGACACTGCCTCAGGGAGCTGCACAAGCCAGGTATGCTTCATACTCCCAACAAAACAGCCCTTCTTCCATCTTTCAAATTTCATCTTTACAAATTTCCCAGAATGATAAAGATCTTCATTAAAAGACTCCTGGTGGTCACACTGAACCATCAGGATTTTTTCATGAACTGGTAAATAAAGCTGTATAGTACAAGTCAACGACACATATGGAAGCACAGATGTAGAACTGGAAGTTGCTGTTATGGAAAGTAATTTGTAGACTGCAGTTAAAAGTCCTGTTTTTACAGAATTTATCATTCCTGGCACTTTCAGCCTAAGACTGAGCTAGAAAAGAATAGTCCAGCTGTTGTGTTACCTATAATGAATGCAGTCTTGAATGAACTAAAAGAGCTGTGGCAGAGCTCAAGAACAGCAGTGTTAAGAATTACGGAAGATAAATATAGCAGGAACGTCTACTTCAGGACAATTTCCATTAATGCCTTACATCAGCCCTCCCCAAAGCAGAGATACAGAGGTGAGACTCTGCAGGCAGGACTGACCGGCAGGTGGAATACACAGCCCGAGGCACCGGCAGGGGGCCGGCTCCTCTGGCAGCAGCCTGCGGGGAAATCAGATTAAGGTGATTAAGGAGCCAGTCAGGAGTTGGTTGCGTGTCTGCAGACTCTTGGTCACATCAGTGCCGAGCTGTGCTCCTGGGGAGGAGGCTCCTTCCTTCACTGGCGTGTGAGAAAGGGCAAGACACACCCGAGGAGAGCTTACAAGACACATGGAGAGGGACTATTCACAAGGGCCTGGAGTGACAGGACAAGAGGGAATGGCTTCAAACTGACAGAGAGTAGGATTAGATTGGATATTAGGAAGAAATTCTTCCCTGTGAGGGCGGTGACAGCCTGGCACAGTTTGCCCAGAGAAGGTGTGGCTGCCCCATCCCTGGAAGTGCCTAAGGCCAGGTTGGACCGGGCTTGGAGCAAGCTGGTCTGGTGGAAGGTCTCCCTGCCCATGGCAGGGTGGTGGAATGAGATGATCTTGAAGGTCCCTTCCAACCCAAACCATTCTGGGACTCTGTGATCTTGGGAACAGCTACGTTTGTCTAACATCTAAGAATTTCAAATGCTGATGGAGGCATGCAAGTATACAGTGGTTAAAATTGCATTACTCACCAATAACTAATTAACCTCATGGCAAATCCTAATTAAAAATAATCCTCTGTATTCAATACTTCATTTCTGAAGAAGAACAGTAGTCCCAAGATGCCTGGGAAGACTGAACTTCACACAATGGTTCGGGAGGTGCACTATCTGTGATTACTGATGCAGCAGCACATTTAACCTGGCAGACAGTGTGACAAACTCCAAACATGCAAAAATAAGGAGAGACTCTGCAGTTCCCATGCATGTGCCACTTTCCTCGGCCAGTAAAACACCCTCCTGCCACAATACAGCATCTCCAAACTGCAGCTTTCATCTTGGCACCTCTGAAAGTCTTCCTCAGCCACCTGCATGAATCATTTGTGCTCTAGCTAAAGTTGCTATTTCTGTCCCAGTTCAGATGTGTATTTTGCGCCATTGGAAAGGCACATGGAGTGTGGCTGTGCTGGTTTGTTGGCTGCACAGTGCTCATTATCCCAGCAGTTAAATGCCTGCTGTAAGTGCATTACATGAACAATTACACTTTCATGACGGTGACTGCATCACGCAGCACAGCTTGTCAAAGTCACAGTTTTGATGCAGACACAAAAAATAGCTCATGAGAACCTGTCGATACCAAACTTACAAACTCAGGCTGAAACATTCCAAATGCCCAATTCTGAATTGCAGAGAATGCACAAGAGCTACGCCATGTGTTTGAAAAGAACCATTATGTACAATGCAGGGTTTGCTGTATCTGGACATTTTACGAAGTACTACAGTTAAGAGATGCAAGAAGTTCTCCTACGCTTCTCTTAAAACTATTTTTCCTTCCTGAGTTTGTGCCAATTTGTTTTCTATTACAGAACACTCTCTGCTCAGTGCAGTCTTCAAGTTCAGAGTGTACAGGCTGCTCAGGGAGGTTGTGCAGTCCCCACCCCTGGAGGTGCTCAAGGAGTGACTGGATGTGGCACTCAGTGCTCTGGTGTGGTTGACAAGGTGGTGATGGGTCAAAAGGTTGCACTTGATCTCAGAGGTCATTTCCAACCTAAATGATTCCGTGATTCTCTATTTTCCCTAGTTTCTGAGTAATGTTCTTTTTTTTTCCTTCTACATGGTTTTTCAGTTATTAGCCAGACTTAAAAAAATTCTTTCACTTTTCTACCCCACCAGAAAGACACTATGTTTTATTTTTACTATTTCATAGCAGTGAGCCTTTAAAGATGCTCCTGTAAAAGGTCTTCCTGTGTTTCCATCCACTGCAGCCCCATTCCCCCACTCACCAAAGCAGCCCAGTCCCACTACCTTCCCAGTGATGGTTATGTACTGAAATGCCAGCACAAGCACCCAAGACATTACGCCCTTCGCCTTTTCTATCCTGGACAGCAAACAACATCTGGTTAAGATACCCAGACCCTGAGTTTGATGGAGCACTGCCATTTTAAAGAACTAAAGGCACACAGACTTTCACTTCTGCTAAGGCTCTTCCCTTCAGGAGAGGGAAACTGCTACTTGACTGTCTTTGTTCCCTTTGCTCTGCTGACCATCCCTTCCCCCTCCAATACTATTTTTCTAACCCTACTTGCCCCCAGCAGACAGACTTCAAGACCTGGAAGTGATACCACTAAACAGAAGCTCTGGTCTGCACTCAGACATGCAATGCCTCCACATAGCAGAGCGGATGAGCCACCAGAAGAACACGGCACTTGTGTAGCCCCTGTGACAATGCCAGTACCCAGCCAGGGGATGCTCCACAGCCGTGCCAGCAAACAGGCTGATAGAATCACAGGATGGTTTGGGTTGGAAGAGACCTTAAAGATCATTTCATGCCACTACCCTGCCATGGGCAGGAACACCTTCCATTACCCCAGGTTGTTCCAAGCCCCGACCAACCTGGCCTTGAACACTTCCAGGGATGGGGCAGCCACAGCTTCTCTGGGCAACCTGTGCCAGGGCCTCACCACCCTCACAGGGAAGAATTTCTTCCTAATATCCAATCTAACCCTACTCTCTGTCAGTTTGAAGCCATTCCCTCTTGTCCTGTCACTACAGACCCTTGTGAACAGTCTTCCTCAATCTCTCTTGTAGGCTCCCGTCAGGTACTGGAAAGTCACAATTCGGCCACCCCAAAGCCTTCTCTTCTCCAGGCTGAACAATCCCAACTCTCTCAACCTTTGCTCACAGATGAGCTGCTCCATCCCTCTGATCATCTCAGTGTCTCCTCTGGACTTGTTCCCACAGCTCCATGTCCTTCCTGTGCTGGGCCCCCAGGGCTGGAGGCAGCTCTTGCAGGTGGGGTCTCACCTGAGCAGGGCAGAGGGGCAGAATTCTCCCCTCACCTCCTGCCCACGCTGTGGGATCAGCCCAGCACATGGGGGGTTTCTGCTATGGGTCATGTCCAGCTTCTCACCCACGAGCACCCCCCAGTCCTTCTGCCCAGGTCTTCTCTCCATCTGTCCCTCCCCAGCCTGTGTTCATAACGATCATGATGCAAGAGGCAGAACTAAGAAAAGTGGTTATTTTTTAAACCAACAAACATACTGCATCTACATATTTTATAACTATGCCCAGATTAATATATTCCTACTAAAAGCACCTTTCTGTACATTCTGGAACAAAAACTGAGATGTTATTGTTATTTTAGTGCCAAGAGTGGGATGTGCAGCATGTTAAACTTCTGAGAACTATATTAACACACTTCGATTAATTTAAAAAACTTGTTGAAATATTAATAGCAGAAACCTTTATTACAATAACACTGCAGACTTTGCACAAGAGAATCCGTAGTAAAACTAACATTCAGATTTTGAGCCAGATTTCCCCCCAAGCAAAGGGGGGTTAAAGCAAAAAGAAAACAAATGCAAAATCAAACAACAATTCAGCTTCCAATCTCTAGCAATATTCACTGTCCCTACAGGATGTTGTTTCTGTATTTTTTTTTTCTGACAGGGCAAAGCCTTTCAGGGTAAGAAGAAAAAATCAATTCTACAGTTCCCACAAAAAACCAAAAAGCAACACAACTCTTTATGATGAAGGAAATGGTACAATCTAATCTACTCTTCATACTGTGAAATTATGATTGTTATACTTTTGTTAGGAATGGATTAGTACAGAATACTTCAAAGCCAGCAACAAATCTGAAAAATGCATCAGTCAAAATAGTCCAAGTGGAAAAAAAAAAAAAGGTGTTCAGAGGCCAAAAATAGGAAGATTTTTAAAAAATATATATAGTCAGCAAAATTATAGCAAGGTCTAAACCTTAAATTCACAATTTTCAGAAAACTTCTGCCTTGACTTTCAAGCCAATGCCAACTTTCTAGCACTCCTTATGAACAACCAAATCTCCTTGTCAACGTTTTATGTTAAAATATCATTCAGTTAAGCTTCCCAAACCACACAGCATGGACATATAGGCCATGGGAATCTGAAACACTGGGTTCCCTTATTTATCCCACACTATCAGTCTATTAGCTGGACAAAAGCTTTTACTTGTTTCAATTAATTCCTGCTAATGCTGAAGTGACTTCAAACCTTCGCCCTTCACAAAGCTGTTTGCCTCTCCCATTATTTAAAAAACACATGGGGAGGATGCTCAATGGCCTGATGCCTCTGCTACAGATTGCTGTTATCAGGGAATACTCCCATCAAACACAGGACAATTCCTTCTTGCCTCAGGTAAACTATTGGCTACTTACACTGTGTGAGGTCTCCCAGTCATTATTTTTGTGCCTCTAAAAAGGACTCTCACCAAGATGTCTCTTATGCAAGAAACCTTTCCTGCAAAAACAATCACACCCAGAGAAGCTGTGGCTGCCCCATCCCTGGAAGTGTTCAAGGCCAGGTTGGATGGGGATTGGAGCAACCTGGGATAGTGGAAGGTGTCCCTGCCCATGGCAGGGGGCTGGAACTGGATGATCTTTAATGTCCCTTCCAACCCAAGCCATTCTAGGATTTATCTGCCATATAAATTCTGACTTCTCACCTAAATTGCCAACAATAAAAATCGACAAGGTTTCTAAAGCACCTGTGTGTACCCCTCCAATTCTTACTACGAAAACGCATGTTTAATAACAATAATCATAACTAACCCTCTCCACATGGATACTTGGAAGCCCTTGGTTAAGAAACCTCAGGCCAGAGACATTACAATTCCAATCTTTAAAACATTTATAAGTGCTTTGAAAGATAATCCAAGAACATGATTCTGTTTTTGCAGGTTGCGTGCTGCACGATTTCAACAGGTTACCCCTGGTAGCAACAGCAAGATTACGATCACTTCAAGCAAGAATTGCACATTTCAGCTGGCGGAGCTGAGTGCTCGAAGCTGTTCAGCCTGTTGCACGGAGAAGGCTGAAAAAAACCCCACGGTGTGTCCTCACACCGAGTGTGACACAGTGAAATTATCGGTGATACGGGATCGGCGACACCAGCCGCTGCCCCGAGAGACGCGGGGCTGGGCAGGGATGAGGGGAGGGAACGGAATAAAGCCCAGGCTGGGGACCCTTGGGACAGAGAGGAAATAAAGCTTAGTGTTCATTCCCCGGTGACACGAAGGGCTTTCCCCAAACTGCCCCCGCTCGGAGCCACAGTGACCTTAATCCAAACCCGGAGGGGTGGCGGACACCGGTGTGGGGGACACGCCGAGACCCACAGGCGGCTCCTGGGGCGGCGCACCGCTGTTTCACAGCTCTAACCTGCGGGAACGGGCCGGGAGCAGGAGCCGGGGGCGCGCCCCGCCCCGCCCTGCCCTGCCCTCAGCGCGGGACCCCCGCGGGCGGGCACCGCCCCGGGCCGCTCCCGGCGCCCGGCCGGGACACACCCGCTCAGGGCGAGGCTCGGCGGGGGCCGTGCCCGCGGGTGCGCCCCCCACAACAGCCTCTGCCCGGGGCCGCCCCCGCGCCCCCCGGGCCCGGCCCTGACCCACTAACACACCTCCGGCCAACATGGCCGCCCCGCCGCCCAGCGCGGCCTGCCCCGGCCCCGCCCCCCGCGCGCGCCCATTGGCCCGCGCCGCCGCCGCGCGCGCTCCCATTGGCGGG